>JAXIVJ010001703.1:0-129400 GCA_036785665.1 Chirona hameri
AATACATGTTATTGTTTGTATGTAGTTTGTCCCAGGGAAGCGCCATTTACTTTGTACATCTCCATTCAGCTGAACGTTCCTAAAACTATGCATACCAGGGTATATCCACGGTAAAACTATTGAATGTGTTATGTTTTAATCCTTATTGGGACACAGTCAATGACACGTGTGCTCCCGTACTGTTTCATATTTCAAACCTGTTTTAGCTTTACCAGAGAGCGCCCGCTCGGTCATCGCCCAAAAAGGTGTTTTACTGGTATAATATTGTGGCCTAAATCGAAGGAGATATCATTTCGCGCTTTTATGGGGGGAAGCCTGGCCCGAGGGGAGCCGTGGGTTTCTTTGCCCCCCCCCCATCCGAAAATACCTTTCGCCGCCACTGGCTCAGTGACAATAGGGTAGGGAACACCTGTTGGGGTCAGATGAAATTAATAAATAATGGACTTTTGTCATTCACAAATCGAAGAACAAATTTCTTACTTCGCTTTAATTTTTCGAAACGAAGCCTTTCTTTGTTTGCCCCGAGGGCATGGAGCCAGGGGCTGAGCCACGGATTTTTGCGAGAGGTGGCAAAATTGATTGAGTAGATACGCATGACCCCACCTCCAGGATTCGAGTGATCCTCTACTGGGAAAAGTGTCACCGAAGTATAAAATGCATATAGACCTCACGCCAAACAAGATTAAAACCCAATACATTTCGTCGGCGGGGGAAAGTGCGTATTACAAACAACTAAAGTGAATACAGTGACAAACATTAGCTTGTATTATATAATGAGGCAAGAAGTAAGATTTACTGTTGAAAACACAATGATAAAATGTCATAATGACATCAATAACAGCTGCTAAATTAACGAATGTACATACCTAGCTAGACAGACAGTACCTTAATATGAATCAAGGAAAATAATCTTGACACATTTTTTAAGCAAAGCTTTTGATCTGGGGATGTCATTCAGATTCGGAACCAACTATGACATCATTCCACAGGAACGGGCCAGCACAATAAAGTGAATATTGTCGATAATTTGTGAGTCGATAGTTTGGTGTGACGCTTCCAGCGTTAGTCGTGGTATACTCTTGGAAGTGGCGTATGTGTCGTGTTGGTCTATTCACATGAGCTATGGTTAGTTTGTCTGCAATTGGGCTTGGGACTCGACCAGTGATGAAGTCATGTAAAAACTAATAGCATATGGTATTTAACCAAGTCAACGAATTTCAGCATTCGGAGCTCACGGAAAAGACGAGAAGTTGAAGTTCTGGGATCAACCCCCATTATTAGACGTATAGCACGTTTTTGAACTGTGATGATAGGTTTAAGAGATGAGTGGTAGTTGGAGCCCCAGATGACTGAACAGTACGTTAGATAGGGTAAGATCAATGCATTGTAAAGGAGGATTATTAGCTCTCTGTTTAGTAAAAATCTGGCTCTATATAAAACACCAAGGTTTCTGCTGCACATGCCTGATACTTTGTTTATGTGTGTTTTAAATTTCAGGTTGTCATCGACTAATACACCGAGATACTTGACCGTCTTAGCTCGCTTTAAGTGAGCGCCTCCTACTGGAATATTCATATTTACTTCAGTCTCCTGTGTTGAGCAAAGTTGATAAAAAGTTTTGGGTATTGACAAAGACAATCTGTTGGCATGTAGCCAGGCAGATATCTTGGGAAATGAACGTGATATGACATTTTGGAGGTCAGGATATGTAGGAGCAGAGTATAGCAGGGCTGTTTCATCAGCAAAAAGTAGTATTTTTGCCTCACCACAAGCTGTGTGTAAGCAATTTATGTACAATAAAAACAGAAGGGTTCCCAAAAAGGAGCCTTGTGGGACCCCGCAGGTTGAGTCAACTGCATATGAGATTATGCCATTATATTTAAGTTTTTGCGTTCGTGACATGAGGTAGGATCTTAACAGATTAAGAGAGTCTCCAACAATGCCGTATTTGGAGAGTTTCATCAATAGAATATCCTTGTTCACTGTGTCGAACGCACGGGCTAGATCAAGATAAATTCCCGCTGTTTTTCTTTTATCTTTCATATTGGCTGTTATGAAGTCATGAAAAGTGATAATGGCATATAGGTTGAACGATTTGACCAAAATCCAAATTGGTTGTCATACAGGACGTTATGTTCAGTGATAAACGTCAATAGTTGGTCATACATTATTGATTCGAGAACTTTTGACAGAACCGGTAGAATTGATATAGGTCTATAATTGGAAAACTGCGTACGTATACCAGCTTTGTATATAGGAATTATGAGGGCAAGTTTAAATTGTTTTTGAAAGGTCGATTCTGTAATGCATAAATTAATCAGATGTGTAAGTTCTGTTATAATAGCTGGCAGTAGACTTTGATGAGCTTCTTTTTTTTCTCTTTTTTTAGTCCGAATGTTTGGTATGGATGGATTTCCGAGGTCAGGACCCGCGCTAAGCAAAGCTTGTTGTGCAGGTCCTGACCTCACCACCCGATCGCGCAATTCCTGTTGGCCGGCATAATTTAGAGACGAAAGTTTTACGTGCCCGACATACCTGGACACGATCCGCCCACTCTCACTGACGTCACCTGACCTTGAGTGTGACCGCTGCCACCGGCCGCAGGCCATTCCAGTCAGGAGAAAACAGCGAGCGCCGAAGCGACTCGAACCCGGGCTGCCACTACCGGAATAGGTCAGAAGTCCAGCGCTCTCCCACTGAGCTACAGGGGCCAGCACGAAGCTCCCATCAAGCTTGGTGCTGATACCATCAAGTCGAGCACCTACTTCTTGCAAGCTATTAACAGTTTTAGTGACATGGAAACTCGTGGTAGGGCTAAACGACATCGTCTCAGGCACCCCTACACCTTCCATAAGGCTCATAGGATCTGCACTGGCTGGTCCTCTGGCTGAGTTGAGGTTTGGGCCTACTCTGCTGTAGTATGTGTTGAAGGAGTCTGCAATGCGATGGCGGTCACCTGTGAGGTCACCATCAACTTCGAATTGGTTCGGAAGCCCCTCAGTATTCTTAGTTCTCCTGATAGCTTCAAGTAAATTGGCCCACAAAAGCTTTGGGTTACTAGCATGTTTCCAGAATTGGTTTTGGAAATAATTTATTTTAGCATGCCGTATAGTCAACCTCATCGTGTTACGATACCTTCTGAATATTGTCAATTAAAAACAAAAAACTTGTCAAATTAATAACAAAAATGTGGATTTTTCCCGAAAAAGAAATTCGTTTTTATGGGGGGTCAAAACACAAAATGTCCAAATCCGAGACAACCATGTTGAAGTGTTGAAGAGAATGTCATTTCCTTTCTTTTGACGTTTTTTATTTGCGATTTTCTTCAAAACTCTATTTTCTACGATTCTTTAAACATTTATCGTTTTTCCACCTAAAATGTCATGACATGACGTCATTAAAACGTCATTATCTTCCAAAATACTGCATCAATTTCATTAAATTGTAAAGTGAAGACGTAGAATTGATGCAGCATAAGGTACTTAAGGTTTGACGTTGATATATATCATAGTTTTCAAGTTATTGAGAAAATCCGGGAGGGCAGAGGGGGGCATATACACCTGGAAGGGAAAAGTCTAAGGATTTCGGACACTTTATTTTGTGAGGCCCCTTTTTTACAGTTTTTTTCTTCTCAACTTTTGATTAGCGGGATTAGGCCAGGTCTCTCAATATGGGAGCGACATTTGTTTTTGGGTGGGGGAGGGGGACGGCATTTTTTGCTGGGGACGCCTATTGTCCGGTTTAGATAGCGTCTGTTCTGCTCCATGGGGGCGGCATTTGCCAATGGGCAATGGGCATTTGTCTAATTAAGAGGGCGCCTATTTTACCCCGTGGGGGCGGCATTTGCTTATTGTCCGGTAGGGCGCCTGTTCTGCTCCATGGGGCGGCATTTGCTTCTAGTGGCGCCTATCCTGTTCCTAAGTTGCCATTTACTTCTAGGAGTGCGAATTGTTCGATTCCGAGGAGTGTCTGTCAGTGGCGTGCGTAGAAATTCACAAATGACCAGGTCATTGCCTTGAGGCCTGAGTGGCGTCAAGGCTATAGAACAACAGGGAACATAGAACCCGATCGACAGGGGCGCCATCAATATTGGCGAAAAATTTCAGGGGGCGCCTCTCCTTCCGCACCGTGCGGAAGGAGAGGCGCCCCCTGCCCCGTCACTAGCGGGAGGGATGCCGTCACGGGCGGAGAAGGGCAGTCACTAGTCGGAGGGGCGCCGTCACTAGCCGGAGGGGCGCCGTCACTATCCGGAGGGGCGCCGTCACTGGCCGGAGGGGCGCCGTCACTCGCCGGAGGGGGCGCCGTCACTAGTAGGAGGGGCGCCGTCACTGGCTGGAGAGGCGCCGTCACGGTCCGGAGAGGGGCAGTCACTAGTCGGAGGGACGCCGTCACTCGCCGGAGGAGCGCGGTCACTGGCCGGAGGGGCGCCGTCACGGTCCGGAGAGGGGCAGTCACTGGCCGGAGGGACGCCGTCACTCGCCGGAGGAGCGCGGTCACTGGCCGGAGGGGCGCCGTCACTCGCCGGAGGAGCGCGGTCACTGGCCGGAGGGGCGCCGTCATCAATAAAACATCAATATCAATCAAATAAAACATCAATCATCATAATAATCTTTCTGGCAATATCAATGGCAATGACATTATATTGCGGCAATTGGTTGCTCTTGTCACCGCACAAAGAACAGTTTATTGAATTTAATGATTATGTATTATGAATAGTATTGGACCTGCGAGGACTGAATAAACTGAACTTGGTTTTATCTTGGCGACTTCGCCCATTAATGGCTTATACCATCGGCGATGGCTTATACCATGCGTTTCCATTTCATGGGATGTTGCGATTTTCCATTTCATGGGGGATTGTCATGTATACATTCTCGAATATAAATTGAAATATGATGTCGATTTTGTTTTTGTTTAACTCATCAATAAAATATAGTCAAGCAAACATACATGAACATAGTCAGGCAATTGTTGCCCAACCCATCGCGATATTTTGCAATATCTCGTAAACCTTGCTAATTCTCGTAACAAAATTTGCACTACCTTCTTTCACATTAATTCCAAGCATGTTGACCGAAGAACAAAATTGAGGTTATAATAATTCAACCGGAAATGACGTCAGAGTGAGGTCAGGTTAGGTTTTTGTCGAAAAATAAGGGCTTACGAAAAACGCTGTCAAAGGTAAAGTTTTGAAGATATATCAAATGGAAAGATGTCGAATAACTTACAGTAGATCCAACTATCGAACTGCCATCTATGTTTTTTTATTTATTGAAAATTTAAAACTTAGAAAAAAATTGAAAAAGTTGTTATATTTTCATATTTTCAAAAGAATCAAGTGGTCGAAAAAAACATTGAAACAAACATTGAAACAAACAAAAATGAAAAACATATATGCGACGCATACGATGGGCATATGTATACAATTTGAACTCGACATGCTCAAAATTACCCGACTGATCGTCATTCGAAGACAAAAATCCACAAATTTACACGGCATTTTCATGTCATTCAGTTTTTTCCTTGCACTTCAATTTGTGTGGAGCAAGCAATGTTCAAAGGATATTTTTCGCATTTGGGACACAAAACATAAACATGCATTGCAACGCCAAAATGACAGCAATCGGTAGTTTGACCTGGTGACATCTGGTGACCTTGACTTGACACAAGGTTATTCAAAGCTTAGAATGGTACTAAGACGTATCACACGCAAGAATCATACTGATTTATTGAGAGCCGATGCGTTTAATATCGTATTTTGCGTAACAATTGCATCCATCGAGACCTGCATGACACAGTCAAACATATTGTCTTTGACCTGATATGTGACGTTATTAGTGACTAAGAGTTAAACCATAATGGGTTTCTTTCGTCAATTTTCCAGGGATATCGAATGTCATTTGACAATGTTAAATGTCGTCTAATATTTCCTGAGCACGAGAGGGGGGAGGGGGGCAAAAATAGGCCACTGGTCGCGTAATGGTAAAACCCCCAGTAACTGCCGGGCTAAAATGGGCCCGATAAATTTGTTCTGAACTAAGCTAACACTGGTGAGAATCGGAACATTTCCAAACGTGTGCTTAATCTTTATAGAATGTCTGCAAATAGACAAGTGTATCCCGCTTGCCTTGTGACGGAACGTCTATGTCTCAAGGCTCTTCCAGATCCCACGCAAAACGACACACAACCAAGTAAGCTTGTCCCAGCCCAGTATCGGGGCATGCGGTTCCTGGGATACTCGGATAGCTCGCTCCCCTCGCATTCCGCAGTCCCCGGGTCAGGCGCAATCCAGTGACTCTCAAACTTGACTACCCCACCTCGGCCGGGACGAGTAGCGCTACCACCGTAGTGGATAATTACTTTCAAGAGAAATTGTACAGTTGCCGTCAAATATATCGCTTAAGGAGGGGTGGACTGCCGTTCGAAGAGTTCTGGATGGTATACTGTGCCGCCTAGCACATTCTGGCCAGATAGGCTGTGCCGCATCACACCTCGGGCCGCCCGACTCGATCGATGTGACAGACAACTGCCCCGGTCCTCGTATGTGGCTGACAACTGCTCAGGTCCTCGTATGTGACAGACAACGTCCCCGGTCTTCGTATGTGACAGACAACGTCCCCAGTCCTCGTATGTGACAGACAACTGCCCCGGTCCTCGTATGTGAAAGACAACTGCTCAGGTCCTCGTATGTGACAGACAGCTTCCCCGGTCCTCGTATGTGACAGACAACTTCCCCTGCCCTCCCATGTGACAGATAACTGCCCCGGTCCTCGTATGTGGCTGACAACTTCCCCGGTCCTCGTATGTGACATACAGCTTCCCCGGTCCTCCCATATGACACAGCTGCCCCGGTCCTCGTATGTGACAGACAACTGCCCCGGTCCTCGTATGTGACAGACAGCTGCCCCGGTCCAGCTGTCAGGCAGTTATGTGTCAGATAACTTCCCCGGTCCTGGCATGTGACAGATAACTGCCACGGTCCTCTCATGTGAAAGACAAGACAACTGTCCCGGTCCTCGTATGTGAAAGACAACTGCCCCGGTCCTCGTATGTGAAGTGTTGTGTTTTGGCAGTTTTAGTTAAAGTTCTTCAGTTTTGAATGAGAGTAGTTTAAATATCAGAAGTCCCGGCCAACACTGCAGCTCACTACTTTCCTCTGTCCATGTGCTCCGCTAACTTTGATCGACAGGGTTGGATACAGATTGTGCCTCAGTGCTGTGAAGTCGGTTAGTAGCCAACATGTTCAAAGGTTTTGTCCAGAACAAAAATAATCATGTATTATTCCACAAGCCATACACTTCTAGAAAACAAAGTTTAACATTAAAGCGAAATTGCTTGAAGAGCCATAGTCTGACCAGCAGTTTCGGCTAGTTTGGTGGAGCAGAAGTATTAAGCAATCCTTCCTCTTTGATTCTCATGACAGCTCTGTTACGTCTGATCCCAGGAGATGGCCGCAGGCGACGGTGATCACAAGTATGTGACGGTCTTCTACAGATACAGAGCGCCTTTGATGAGCGAAGGTAGCACCGGTCTATGCTCTACACACCTTCTTGCACTCCCAGATGGTTTCGAAGTTGTTCTTGTTTCTTCCGCAGCCGCCATAGTAGAATTTGCGGCAGTGCTTGCCGTCGAAGAAGAAGCGTTCGATTTTGGCCCTGCAAACTCCCACCACAGCCGGCAGTGAACAGAAACCTGGCCTCTTGCCACCACAGTATTGTCCTCGGCAGCACTGCCTGCTGCATTCAGCAAATGTTTCGAAGTTGTTACCGTTTGGCTGGCAACCTCCCCAGCTGAATTTCAGACATTTTCCCGCCTTAGCTGAATAATAGTAGCGTGGAATCGCGGCCCTGCAGGGCCCTACCTCCAGGGGCTGCTTACAGGGGTTGCCACAGCCTTGGGGGCAGCACTGTTTCCTGCAGGCCTGCTGAGAGTTAAAGTTGTTTCCATTGGCTTCACAGCCTCCCCAATAGAACTGCACACACTTGTTCAGCTTGGACGAATAATGCCAGCGCGGCATTCTCGCCTTGCAAGGCCCAACTTTGCGAGGCTGGAGGCAAGGGTCACATTGCTGATTGCAGGCATCCAGAGTCTTAAAGTTGTTTCCGTTTGGCTGGCAACCTCCCCAGCTGAATTCCAAACATTTTCCTGCCTTAGCTGAATAATAGTAGCGTGGAATCGCGGCCCTGCAGGGTCCTACCTTCAGGGGCTGCTTACAGGGGCTGCCACAGCCCTGGGGGCAGCACTGTTTCTTGCAGGCCTGCTGAGAGTTAAAGTTGTTTCCATTGGCTTCACAGCCTCCCCAATAAAACTGCACACACTTGTTCAGCTTGGACGAATAATGCCAGCGCGGCATTCTCGCCTTGCAAGGCCCAACTTTGCGAGGCTGGAGGCAAGGGTCACATTGCTGATTGCAGGCATCCAGAGTCTTAAAGTTGTTTCCGTTTGGCTTGCAACCTCCCCAGCTGAATTTCAGACATTTTCCCGCCTTAGCTGAATAATAGTAGCGTGGAATCGCGGCCCTGCAGGGTCCTACCTTCAGGGGCTGCTTACAGGGGTTGCCACAGCCTTGGGGGCAGCACTGTTTACTGCAGGCCTGCTGAGAGTTAAAGTTGTTTCCATTGGCTTCACAGCCTCCCCAATAGAACTGCACACACTTGTTCAGCTTGTACGAGTAATGCCAGCGCGGCATTCTCGCCTTGCAAGGCCCAACTTTGCGAGGCTGGAGGCAGGGGTTGCATCGCTTATTGCAGTCATTCGGATTCTGATAATTGTATCCGTATGGATAGCAAACTCCCCAGTTGTATTTTACACATTTTCCCGCCTTAGCTGAATAATAGTAGCGTGTAATCGCGGGCTTACATGGTCCCACTTGCGCGGACAATCGCCCGTTTGGCTTGCTGCAAGGGTCTATCTTCACACTCGCGCCAGCTGCCGCCACCAGGGAGAGCAGGAGCCACAGCTGCATGATGCTTGAGCACGAGGTGAAGTGGCGAACCCGGCTTCGGAACACACCCTCGACGACTTTGATAGCATCCGGGAACTTTGAGCTGGGTGGAGCTTGTGCACGGATATCAAACGACATGAAAAGGTCACAAGTGTCGCAATGTCATTCAGGCACGACAGGAACATCGAATTCAGTTGGTGAGGAGTGGGGACATTGCTTCACCATCGCTGTGCTCGGAGTTGGTGTCCTCATGTTAAACAATGCATTCTTTAGCCATAGACCAACCGATACCACATTTTGTTCCACCAAGTTTTTGAAAAGTCCGGCCATGCACCCAAGTCAGGTGACCTTGGATGGTGGGGTCTGGGCAAAGACTGAGAAAGACATAAAAAGTGAATTGAAATAACGTTTTTTTTAATGGGGAACAATGACCCTTTTCTATTGTTTTTTTTTTGTGTGTGCACTAGGTATGCCACTTAAATGGTATACAATTGATGAAATCTCAATTGAAAATAAAATTAACTTTAATTTATTTAAAATACATTTTTTGAAGACTGCGAAGCAGCAATTGCTTTAACGTTTGACAGTGATGAAATTCCGCATCTTGAGCCCTTCATTGAATTTCGACTTATATTCGACTCATATTTGGCCAATATTTCTTTCATTGCCTATTTGTATTTCGATATCGATAAAGATCGACCGTTACAGCACTCTTGCACAGTGAGCGTGGGGGAAGAAGATGTTTTGTGAAATGGCGCACACAAGACAATATTGGTCCAATCCGTGGCCTGTAACGTCTATCATCAAGTTGCTGTCAATCCAGACTTGTGCTTGATTCAGTTTCAGCGGAATCGATTCCGATTCCATGTCAAGCCAGATGGGTCTGATTCCGATTCCGATTGCAATATATATTTTACTAAGGGAATCGATTCCGAATCCGATTACAGAGTACCTAAACAGCTTGATTCCGAATCTGATTCCATTTATTAAAATTTGATTCCACTCTGGATACAAATGTCCAATCATACCTACATTTGTACAAATTACGTGAATGACACGAATAGCCATAATAAATATATTACACAGGTAAATTTAATATGGTTATTTTGACATAAAACTTCCAATAATTTCATGAATTCTGTTCAAAAACTGGCCTGTGCTGCAAAATCGTGACAGTTCAAAAATGTCAAAGTCAAACGAAGGATAAAAACAAAATGATTTCTAGACATACCTATAATCATAATGCATGGACAAGCTGCTATTTTGCAATATGATACATAGGGAAATCAATGTCTTGAAAGATATGATAATATTATGAAATGTGTGTACGGTACAATAAACATATATTGCCATAAGCGAAGATAGTTGTATGCCTCCACCTAAATAAGTAGAACTGAGCTGAGTCCCCCTACTCAGCTGAGTTGAGCTGAGAAGATGAGTTGAGCTGAGACGACTTCTACCCGCATAAATGATCGCTGTGGATTTGGAGGAGCCTGGGGGGGGGGGGGTATGGCTTAATGAGATGGTCCTGGCCTGTTCCCACTATTAGCTAGTTCTTCGGTCCAGCAAATTGGGCACCGCTGGAGCAGCTTCCGGGTGCCGATCTCCTCGTCTTTGCGTTCGTGTCGCCTTTTTTGGAACTCGGCAGACTAGCTAAACATGTAGCATGCTTGAAACTTGAAAGTTAATATTTTATGAAGGGAATGGGCCCTGGGGCCAGCAATTACCGCCAAGGAGAGCCTTTGCCAGACACTCAATGGAATCATTTTTCCCATTTTCCAAATTTGTATAAGCAATTGCAAAATTTGTGTCATGCCGCGAAGCGGCGCGAAATATTTCAGTTTTTGACGGGACAATTTCGGATTTTAGCTGGATTTTGACTGCTGCAAATAAAAAATTTACGATAAATTGTTAATTTTCCCAGCAGAAAGTGTGGGGGGGGGGGGGTCGAACCACTTTTTTTCGGGGAAAATTAACAATTTATCGTAAAAACTGCCCATGTAGCAGCCAAAATCAAACCTTCTAAAAGTGGGGGGAATTTGCCCAGACCCCCCCCCCCCTCGACCCTCCCGTCTGCGTCACCCCTGGCTAACAAATATTGCAGCACACACTCTCCTGAGAGGAAAATTATTAAATTGTTTTGTACTATCACCCTCCCCCCCCCCCCCCCCCCCCGAATTATAAAAACGCATCAGATTATCAAATTACCATTTTAAACCCAAGAAAAAGTTGCACCAGGTGGGTCATAATATATCACATTACCGCTCATTATGACCGCGCCGACCACGGCTAGCAGGCGCTCCAGCTATAGCAGGCGCTCCAGGCGACCGTTAGCAACCTCTGGGCAGGCTCGAGGGCCCCGTTCACAGACTCAATGGCCCTCTGGATAAGATCGAGAGGCCCCTGAACAGCCTCAATGGCCTCTTGGCAAGTCGAGAGGCCCCTGAACAGACTCTAATAGCGCCTGGGCAGGTTCGAGAGGCCCCTGGACAGAATCAATGGACCATTGGGAAAGCTCGAGAGGCCACTGAACAGACTCTAATGGCCCCTAGGCAAGTTCAAGAGGCCCTTGAACAGACTCAATGGGCCCCTGGGCAAGTTCGAGAGGCCCCTGAACAAACTCAATGGGCCCCTGGGCAAGCCCCACTCGCAATTTCCTGAGTGGGCTCAATGAGCCCACTCGGGGCGTAATTTTCCGCTTGCCCCCCCCCCCCCCCCCCCCCTCCCCTGGCTGCGCCTCTGGTTGAGATACTCTTAAGTCGGACAGACGTCAACAAATATACCTTATATTCGCATACATAGGGCCCGAACTCGGTTTCCCTGTCAACAATAGCCAATGGTGGATAATTCGGACGCACGTGACATTTGTCGTGGGCCACGTGACTGACGGGCTTTGCCGACCTTTCGCGGCCAGCGAGGGGCGCCGGCCCCGGCATGGCCGAACGTCGCAGTCGCGCTCTACTTAGATGACAAATTGTCAGTGTAATGGGAGCCGGGACGCCCACACGGGTCACCTGCACTATTGACAGGGCCGGGCCGCCCACACGGGTCACCTGCACTAGTGACAGGGCCGGGCCGCCCACACGGGTCACCTGCACTAGTGACAGGGCCGGGCCGCCCACACGGGTCACCTGCACTAGTAATGGGAGCCGGGCTGCCCACACGGGTCACCTGCACTAGTAATGGGAGCCGGGCCGCCCACACGGGTCACCTGCACTAGTGACAGGGCCGGGCCGCCCACACGGGTCACCTGCACTATTGACAGGGCCGGGCCGCCCACACGGGTCACCTGCACTAGTGACAGGGCCGGGCCGTCCACACGGGTCACCTGCACTAGTGACAGGGCCGGGCCGCCCACACGGGTCACCTGCACTAGTGACAGGGCCGGGCCGCCCACACGGGTCACCTGCACTATTGACAGGGCCGGGCCGCCCACACGGGTCACCTGCACTAGTGACAGGGCCGGGCCGCCCACACGGGTCACCTGCACTAGTGACCGAGCCGGGCCGCCCACACGGGTCACTTGCACTAGTGACATGGCCGGGCCGCCCACACGGGTCACCTCCACTAGTGTAATGGGAGCCGGGCCGCCCTATCGGGTCACCTGCACTAGTGACAGGGCTGGGCCGCCCGAGTGTTCACTGCGTAGGTGACTGGGCCGCCCATGTGATCCGTGCACAGGTCATATGGTCCCCACGTGATCATTGCACAGGTCATATGGTCCCCACGTGATCATTGCACAAGTCTCATGGTCGCCCACGTGATCATTGCACAGGTATCATGGTCGCCCACGTGATCATTGCACAGGTCAGATGGTCGCCCACGTGATCATTGCACAAGTATCATGGTCGCCCACGTGATCATTGCACAGGTCTCATGGTCGCCCACTTGATCATTGCACAGGTCAGATGGTCGCCCACGTGATCATTGCACAAGTCTCATGGTCGGCCACGTGATCATTGCACACTGCACAGGTCTCATGGTCGCCCACGTGATCATTGCACAGGTCAGATGGTCGCACACGTGATCATTGCACAAGTATCATGGTCGCCCACGTGATCATTGCACAGGTCAGATGGTCGCCCACGTGATCATTGCACAAGTCTCATGGTCGCCCACGTGATCATTGCACAGGTCTCATGGTCGCCCACGTGATCATTGCACAGGTCAGATGGTCGCCCACGTGATCATTGCACAAGTCTCATGGTCGGCCACGTGATCATTGCACACTGCACAGGTCTCATGGTCGCCCACGTGATCATTGCACAGGTCGGATGGTCGCACACGTGATCATTGCACAAGTCTCATGGTCGCCCACGTGATCATTGCACAGGTCAGATGGTCGCCCACGTGATCATTGCACAAGTTTCATGGTCGCCCACGTGATCATTGCACAGGTCAGATGGTAGCCCACGTGATCATTGCACAAGTCTCATGGTCGCCCACGTGATCATTGCACAGGTATTGTATTGACGTCACGCAACCAATCCACGCGAAGCGGGGCTATTCTAGGTCGCAGGTTATAAGACGTAAAACAGTGGAATCGGGTCAGCAGACTTACTAGCGCACGCGCACACACATACATACAGTTACGCACCGAGTAAAACAACTAACAATCGCCTACATGTTTAAATCACCCCTGTGTCTGCATTATGTGCTTACGCAGCTCGGTCTTAAACTGGGGTAGGCTGAGGTCACGAATAGTAGCGGGCAGGCTGTTGAAAGCCGTCACTATCGAGTACAAGAAGCACCGCCTCCCCGCCTCTGTGCGGATCGCTGGCGTCTGTAGTTGGTTACACTGCCTAGTTTCGCGGTGGTGGACATCACGTCTGGATAAAAGATGAATATGAAGCGACTCGGGCTGAGATGTCACTAAAATGCGTTTCAACAGGGTCATAGAATGGTAAACATACATGTTGCCCGCCGTCAGCCACTCGAGTTGTCTTAAAACGTCACTGATGTGATCAAACTTCCTACGGCCAGAGATCACACGTGCCCCGAAGTTGAGCAGCTTCTGCAGGCTGTCTGACCGGCGTTACATGTACCGTACACACAAATGCAGTAACGGACTAGCGAGGTGACAAGACCCTGGACTAGTGTGGTGAGGGTTGCCTGAGGTAGACTGTGCCTACAGTGGCTGAGGCCGATCAGCAGGCCAGTTCACAACGTCATCTACATGGGTCGAGAACGTCATGGCCTGGTCAAAAACTACACCCAGGTTCCGGACAGTGGGGGAACCGGCAACCGTGGCACCCATGAATTTGACGCTGATGGGAGGGAGCCGCTGCAGTTTTTGACGTGAGCCGAGAACAATGAGCTGCGTTTTTTTAGCGTTAAGTTTCATGCCGTTTTTGCCGAACCAATGAGCCAGAAGGGTGAGGTTGTGTTCCATGAGCCGGGTGAGGGTGCCAAGGTCGCCAGTCCCACCAGAGACCATCACCTGGGTGTCATCGGCATACTGCACTATCTCAGCGCCGTCTGTAAACATTGGTAGGTCGTTGGCATAAATAGAGAATAGCAGAGGGCCTAGCGCTGACCCTTGGTAGGTGCCGATAGGGTTCAGGAGTGAATCAGACGTGGTAATACTGCCGGTGGTGTCTCTGACTAGAACTTTTTGATAGTGGTTCATGAGGTAGCTCTTAAACCACCGAGTATCAACACCGTATAGTGCCAGCTTACGGATAAGGGAGTCATGAGAGATGACGTCAAAACACTTGGAACAATCTAAAAGGCATAACAGAGTGACGTCACTGTGGTCCATGGCCGAAAATACTTGGTCCGTGACAGTTAAAAGCGCGGTGTCGGTGGAGTGACCGGATCTAAACCCATGTTGATTGGATGAGAAGAGATGATGGGTGGTGAAGTAGTGGAACAGCTGCTCGTACACGACGCGCTCCGTGATTTTGGCGATGGTTGGGAGGATGGAGATAGGCCGATAATTGGAGACTTCGGTGGATTTCGACGACTTTTGGATTGGGTGGACAATGGTCGGCTTCCAGGAGTCCGGGACGTGGTGGGACATGAGGCTGGTATTCACAATATGGGTGATGACGTGACACAGTGACGGAAGGCAGATCTTGATGAAGCGGATGCACAGTCCGTCCGTGCCGCACGACGTCGAGTTCCGCATACGCGCCACCACTCGGTACAGGTCGTCCGGCGAGACAGGCGCCATCTGGAACCGGCCGGTGGCCACCCGAGGTAGGCGGACCGGCAGCTCGGGCCCAGACGAGTCCACCTGGCGTGCGGTGCTGCTCCTCACCTGGACGAAGTAGCGGGTCACACCAGCGCAGGTCACACCAGCGCTCCTTCTTCACTCTCACCGGAAACCAATGGAACCAATTACCAGAAGCCACGAAACAGCTCCCTTATCCCGACTTCAAAAAACAGATTACACAGCAGTTAGGTATACCCAAGCCCCCCTTATATTATTCACATGGAACCAAAGCAAGCAACATTCTCCACACCAGATGGAGAACTGATATGTCCCAACTAAACGCCCACATGTTCATAATGCAGAAGTCAGACTCCCCGGTATGTCCCTGCGGGCACCCACAAGAAAACACAAACACTTTATCTTCTCATGCCCGATATACATTTGTCATAGAAACGAATTGATTAGCAACATATCCCAGAGTCTACACTACAACTTCACGCAGGAGCACGAGTCTCAGTAGCGGCGGCGGCCGCGCGGTAGCCCGTCACTTCCAAAACTACTTGCAAAACTCTCACAGATTCACTGGTGTTTATTAAATCGTAGTCCTGTTCAGGCTCTGGTGGGTCCGCTCCTCCGGCGGGGCGCGCGGTGTATGATCTGCTGCGCGCGATGACCGGTGATACGGCGGCGGTTGAGTTATTAGGTACCTGATGATATGTGTTAGAGTTGGCGCCTAGAGTCAAGCTCGCCAGCTTTTGCGCCAACTCTACCTTATGTGTACCATATAAATATGTTATAAAACAATAAACATGTTGATGATGATGACAGGTAAAATGGTCGCCCACGTGATCATTGCACAGGTCTCATGGTCTCCCACGTTATCATTGCACAGGTCAGATGGTCGCCCACGTGGTCATTGCACAGGTCTCATGGTCGCCCACGTGATCATTGCACAGGTCAGATGGTCGCCCACGTGATCATTGCACAGGTCAGATGGTCGCCCACGTGATCATTGCACAGGTCTCATGGTCGCCCACGTGATCATTGCACAGGTCAGATGGTCGCGCGCGTGATCATTGCACAGGTCTCATGGTCGCCCACGTGATCATTGCACAGGTCAGATGGTCGCCCACGTGATCATTGCACAGGTCAGATGGTCACCCACGTGATCATTGCACAGGTCTCATGGTCGCCCACGTGATCATTGCACAGGTCAGATGGTCGCCCACGTGATCATTGCACATGTCTCATGGTCGCCCACGTGATCATTGCACAGGTCAGATGGTCGCCCACGTGATCATTGCACAGGTCTCATGGTCGCCCACGTGATCATTGCACAGGTGGCCGGGGCTCTCATATGATTTCACAACCAATGACACCATATGAACTCCAAAATATTAATTTTGATATGTAGGTAACTGCTACTCTAGCTACCAGAAAATTTGGGACGAGGTACGGGAACGCGGACGGGAACGCGGTACGGGAACAGGGTACGGTACGGGAACGGGGTACGGTACGGGAACGGGGTACGGGAACAGGGTACGGTAACGAGCTACGGGAACAGGGTACGGGAACGGGGTACGGTACGGGAACGGGGTACGGGAACAGGGTACGGGACGGGAACGGGGTACGGGAAAGGGGCGCGGGTGACTCGGGGCGGGGCGGGCTATCAGTGGTTGAGATATCGCTAGATGGCACTAGCATCAAACGCCTGAAGTTATGCTGTACCGCATAGTTTGAAGCCGAGAACTGCGGCTCACCTCTATGCTCTCAAACAGGACCCATCTCTATGCTCTGTAACTATGGAACTAGGCGATATCGCTGCAACCGGTTATCAACAACATGTACCCAATAAAATTAACTACTATATAAGTATGCTGTCGGCAGACAGCGGGCTTTCACTAGATGTATATATAATGTCCGAGGCTGAGGCAAAATATGGTTTTGCCCAGTTAAGTTTTTGGTAGGGGACAAACAACTCTCCCTGGAACACGACGACACTCAGGAACGTAGGAACGTCACGAAAAGTGTGGGGGGGGGGGCAGTGCAACTGTGAACTCGTTTTGACAGTACCCCACCCCCCTATGGAAGATTTCTTTGCAGATTTGGGCTGTTCTCGTCTTGGCGAACCTTTTGCTATAAAACACTTTTCTCACCAAGCAAAAATAAATATTTTAGCCCAAAAAAAAAATGCGGAAAAGCAAGGGGCCATGCCCCCCCCCCCACACACACACACACACACTGTTCCTACGCCTATGACGACACTGACGCTGGTGCGAGTGGTAAACTAATTACTTCTGGTATCGTATATTCATATAAAACCCTATCAAAGAATAGCGACACAACATAAACGGCTGATAAGTGATACATAAGTAGGTATAGCATGATACAGATATTCAGATGCAGCGCAACCAAAGTTACCTATTATCAAAATGATACATCACTCTCAAATACGGCAATGTCATACAACAAATGATGATGTGCAGCTGCCGTTGTCATCTACCTCCACTTCGACTACGTGCATCGCATACCTGATGCCGTCTTCAATCCGCTCGCTAAATGACGGTGGATTTACCACCCGAATACGTGCACTTGGATATTAGTATAGCCAAGCCGTTCGCGTTTGTGCATACAATCCTATCCGTCGCACGATTGCTTGCACTGCTCAATGGTCCCGAAGTTGTTCCGGTTTCCTCTGCAGCCGCCGTAGACGAACTCCTCACATTTCTTGCTCTTGGCATTGAAGTAGTAGCGGATGAAGTAGGCGTAGCATACTCCCGGGTCCGCAGGCTGCGAGCAGGGGTGGGCCGGAAAGTCACCTTCATCGATGATCAGTTGCCAGAGCGGTTCGCACCGACTGTTGCACTCCTCCAGTGTTTTGAAGTTGTTGCCGTTGGCACTGCAGCCTCCCCAGAAGAACTTAACACACTCTTTCTTCTTGACCGAGTAATGCCAGCGTGGAATGCTTGCTCTGCAAGGCCCAACTTTGCGAGGCTGGAGGCAGGGGTCACATTGCTGATTGCAGGCATCCAGAGTCTTAAAGTTGTTTCCGTTTGGCTGGCAACCTCCCCAGCTGAATTTCAGACATTTGTTTGCCTTAGCTGAATAATAGTAGCGTGGAATCGCGGCCCTGCAGGGCCCTACCTTCAGGGGCTGCTTACAGGGGTTGCCACAGCCCTGGGGGCAGCACTGTTTCTTGCAGGCCTTCAGAGAGTTAAAGTTGTTTCCATTGGCTTCACAGCCTCCCCAATAGAACTGCACACACTTGTTCAGCTTGGACGAGTAATGCCAGCGCGGCATTCTCGCCTTGCAAGGCCCCACTTTGCGAGGCTGGATGCAGGGGTTGCATCGCTTATTGCAGGCATTCAGAGTCTTAAAGTTGTTTCCGTTTGGCTGGCACCCTCCCCAGCTGAATTTTAAACATTTTCCCGACTTAGCTGAATAATACCATCGTGGAACCAGGGCCTCACAGGGTCCCACTTTGAGTGGCTGGCTGCAGGGGTCCTTCTTCACACTCGCGGCAGCCGCCGCCACCAGGGAGAGCAGGAGCCACACACGCATGATGGTTGAGCAGGAGGTGAAGTGGCGAACCCGGCTTCGAAACACACCCTCGACGACTTTGACAGCATCCGGGAACTTTGAGCTGGGTGGAGCTTGTGCACGGATATCAAACGACATGAAAAGGTCACAAGTGTCGCAATGTCATTCAGGCACGACAGGAACATCGAATTCAGTTGGTGAGTAGTGGGGACATTGCACCACCATCTATGTGCTCGGAGTTGGTGTCCTCATGTTAAACAATGCATTCTTTAGCCATAAACTAACCGATACCGATATGACATTTTGTTCCACCAAGTTTGTGAAAAGTCCGGCCATGCTCCCAAGTCAGGTGACCTTGGATGGTGGGGTCTGGGCAAAGACTGAGAAAGACAGTCTTTGAGAAAGACGGGGTACGGGAACGGGGTACGGGAACGGGGTACGGGAACGGGGTACGGGAACGGGGTACGGGAACGGGGTACGGGAACGGGGTACGGGAACGGGGTACGGGAACGGGGTACGGGAACGGGGTACGGGAACAGGGTACGGGAACAGGGTACAGGAACTGGGTACGGGAACGGGGTACGGGAACGGGGTACGGGAACGGGGTACGGGAACGGTGTACGGGAACGGGAACGGGGTACGGTTACGGAAATGGGGTACGTGTACGGGAACGGGATAGGGGAACGGGCACGGGTGACCCGGGCAAGGGTGCACAGCCAGGGGGGGGGGGGCAGGGGGGGGGGGGGGGGGGGGGGTAATTGCCCCCCCCCCACACACACACACACACACACACACACCTTACGGGTCACAGGGGGCTCGCCGAGATTAGCCCAGATACCATTTGCATTAGCTAAATGGCTTTACAAAAAAGTCACGAGGAGCCCTCAAACCAGGCAAGGGTCACTCTGGTGCATGTCAAAGGCCCTCAGAGACACTGAATGGCTTTCGAAATCGGCCCTGGGGGCCTCTTGGGCATGCCCAGGGTCCCATTGAGCCCACCGAGGGGCCTAAAATCTGTCCAGGGGCCTCTCGAGCATGTCTAGGGGCCCATTGAGCCCACTTAAGGGCGTCAAAACATGCCCTGGGACCTTTCGAGCATGCTCTGGGGCCCATGGAGCCCACTCAGGGGCCCCAAAAAAACCTGTCCAGGGGTCTCTAGAGCATGTCCACATGTCCAGGGGCCAATTGAGCCCACCCACGGCCCAACAAACCTGCCCAGTAGCCTCTCAAGCATGTCCAGGGGCCCATTGAGTATGTTCAGGGGCCTCTCGAGCCTGGCCAGGGGCCCATTATAGTCTGTTTTGGGGCCTCTTGAACCTGCCCAGGGGCCCATTATAGTTTTCCCAGAGACCCAACGAGTCTGTTCCGGGCCTCTCGAACCTGCCCAGGGGCCATTAGAGCCTGCCTAGAGACCTCTCGAGCTTGTCCAGGGGCCATTGAGTCTGTTCAGGGGCGTCTCGAACCTGCCCAGGGGCCTCTCGAGCTTGCCCAGGGGCCCATTGAGTCTGTTCAAGGGCCTCTTGAACCTGCATAGGGGCCATTAGTCTGTTCAGGGGCCTCTCGAACCTGCCCAGGGGCTATTAGAGTCTGCTCAGGGGCCTCTCGGCTTGCCAAGGGGCCATTGAGTCTGTTCAGGGCCCTCTCGAGCTTATCCAGAGGGCCATTGAGTCTGTGAACGGGGCCCTCGAGCCTGCCTAGGGGTTGCTAGCCGTCGCCTGGAGCGCCTGCTATAGCTGGAGCGCCTGGTAGCCGTGGTCGGCGTGGTCATAATGAGCGGTAATGTGCTGTACTCTGACCCACCTGGTGCAATGTTTTCTTTGGTTAAAAAATGGTAATTTGATAAGTCTAATGCGTTTTTGAATTCGGGGGGGGGGGGGGGTGATGGTAGTGCAAAACAATTTAACAATTTTCCTCTCGGGAGAGTGTTTGCTGCAATATTTGTCAGCCAGGGGCGTCGCCGACGGGAGGGTCGGGTCGGTGGTAGTCTGGGCAAACTCCCCCACTTTTATTAGAAGGCGGGGGAGAGGGGGGGGGGCCTGTGCAGTGCATCACAGCTGCGTTGGTGCATAGTAGGGCTGCGGAGTCGGAGTCGTAGTCGGAGTCGGAGTCGGAGTCGGAGTCGGAGTCGGAGTCGGAGTCAGAGTCGGAGTCGGAGTCGGAGTCGGAGTCGGAGTCGGAGTCGGAGTCGGAGTCGGAGTCGGAGTCGGAGTCGGAGTCGGAGTCGGAGTTGGAGTTGGAGTCGGAGTCGGAGTCGGAGTCGGAGTCGGAGTCGGAGTCGGAGTCGGAGTCGGAGTCGGAGTCGGAGTTGGAGTCGGAGTCGGAGTCGGAGTCGGAGTCGGAGTCGGAGTCGGAGTCGGAGTCGGAGTCGGAGTCGGAGTCGGAGTCGGAGTCGGAGTCGGAGTCGGAGTCGGAGTCGGAGTCGGAGTCGGTCAGAGTCGGCAGTTTTGACCGGAGTCGGAGTCAGAGTCGGAGTCGCTAAAATTGTACCGACTCCGACTCCGATCCGGAGTCGGAGTCGACCTTTGGACAATTGGCGATTGCTTTGGTCGGTAGAATAGTCGTCGGCCTAGGGACCCTAGGCCGACGGCCTAGGGAAAATGAAACCTATAGTTTACTCATCTAGCGGTAGATTTCCGACTGGTGAAGATTTTTATTTGTTTATTTAACATCATCGCCGACGGAGTGAACCATTTATGGGTGAAGTCACACAGGTAAAACCACACGCATTCACATACTTAAAAGATCACATTACATCCCTCACCCATAACCATCTATACCTATAATAATACAAAATATCACCTAGAAGATCCTCTATAATACAAAAGCGATGGTTAAAAGCTGTTAAATGACACAAATGGATTTAAAATATAAAAATAAAATACGAAATAAGAAATATGTGATGAAATAGTGAAGATAAAATAGCAAAAATGAAGACAAAGGTAAAAATGAAAACGAATATAAAATTAAATAGAAATAAAAAGTAACAATAGTTACACACAGCAATACCTATCACATTTCGACACCGGTGACAAATAAAACGTACATAGCGCGTATAGACTACCTACTTACAATGAAGCGACATATGACCTTACTTTGCCACGAAATGATGAGAGAGTGTCTGAGAACAGGTCCACCGTGGAACATTTATCTACGAGCCTATTAGCCAGTCTAGGCAGCCTCACAAAAATGCCTTCTCTCACAGTTGACACCCTGGCATATGGAATGCTGAACAGAGTTCGAGATTGTTGTCTTGTGGCGCGGCAGGGTACATTGAGTGAGAATGACTGTAATATAAATGATGAACGGATTTTACCAGTGAAAACGTTACGCAAAAACATGATATCGTATTGAGTTCTACGCGCAGATACAGACACTAAGCTAAAATGTTTCAGTAAGTCACAATACACAAGCGACGACGACTGAGAGCGCACCTGAGCGTTGAGCCACATTAAAAACTTATGCTCTATCCTTTCCAATCGAATGACATGAGATGAAGCGGCGCCTCCCCAAATCACGCTACAGTACTCCAAGTTGGAGCGAACGTGTGCGCAGTACGAAGCAATGACGGATCGGTCATTGAGATATCCTCTGGGGCTGGCTTTTTGGAATGATCGAATGAGTACACCGAGAGCTCTGTTTGCTTTTTTCACTGAACGATCTACATGTGGCCCGAATGTAAGTTTTGTATCAAGTATAACTCCGAGGTCCCGAATTTGGTCAACGTGCTCTAATTCAGTCATATCAATGTGATAAGTTGTTTCTAATGGCTTTGTTCTCAATGACATTCGGAAAGATTTACATTTAGATGAGTTTAACTTTAACTTCCATACTTTCGACCACTCGTATAGCTTATTGAGGTCATTTTGAAGGGCTTGGGCGTCGGAGCTTCTGGAAATTTTCCTGTATAATTTTGCGTCATCCGCGAACAGCAGAACCCCAGAGGACATCCCAATAGGAAGATCGTTGACGTACATCGCAAACAGTAAAGCGGAGATTATACCTCCCTCGGGAGTACCCAAGGTTACCGGGCTCCATGCCGAGCACTGCCCGTTTACAACTACGCGCTGTTGCCTGTTTTCAAGATATGAAGTAAACCATAGCAATGCACAATCTGAAATGTTGTATGAATTTTTGAGTTTGTGGAGCAGGAGAGCATGATTAACGCTTTGAAAAGCTGACGAAAAATCGGTGTAAATGCAATCTGTTTGAATACGTTCCTCAATGGATTCCCAGGCAGTGCTCAGCATTGATGCTAGGTTGGTCACACAGGAGCGGCCGGGTATAAAACCATGTTGCGCCGGTGACATGACAGGATCCACGTGACGCAACAGGGTAAAATATACAACTCTCTCCAGTACTTTTCCGAACAGAGGAATCAACGACACGGACCTGTAACAGCTCGGGTCCTTGACGCTACCCTTCTTAAAAATCGGCACGACATTTGCACGCTTCCAAGGTTCCGGGAATATTCCTGCCGGAGCGACATCGAACATATTTTTGTCAGTGGTACAGTGAGTACATCTCGGCATTCACGGATAATCCTCGCACTTATCCCGTCAGGACCACACGCTTTGTGTTCCGGTATGCTATCGAGTATCGCTCGGACAGTGTCGATGTCGCAGTACATATTGGTCAGCTGCGGCACATCGTATACTGGGGCAGCGGGAAACTCCGCGATAAGAGTGTCGGAGAATTTGGACGAGAATGCGGCATTCAAAGCGTTAGCCTTTTCCCTGTCGTCCGTGATATCTACACCTCCTACCTTGAGCATTGACAGACGCTTGTTCCCACTCTTAGTATTCTTTAAGAAAGACCAGAATCGTTTCGGGTTGCTTTTAAAATCGTGTGTTAGTCCGACAAGATATTCACTATATTTGGTGTTAGCCGCAGTTTTAAAATCGCTCCTCTTATCGCGGAAGTCTGCCTCAGTTTCCTCACACCTATTTCTTTTCATTCTTCGAAATGAACACTCCTTCTGTCTTGCCTTTTCTTTCGAAAGCCTTACCCCCTTTCGAAAGAAAATGAGTGGAAAATGAAACCTATAGTTTACTCATCTAGCGGTAGATTTCCGACTGGTGAAGATAGGACAATAACTTTAACGTCATCTGATGATGATTGGGTTTTGGACGCGCCGACTCTTATGGTTACACGGCGCCCATGTTAACGTCATCGTGCTCGTTTCGTCAAGGAGGTTCGAATCATACCATAGTGACCAGGTTACCTAAGTCATTCAAAATTTGACCTTAGGTCAAGGTAATTTAAGGTCATGTGGTGAACCAGGTAAGGCGTGCTGCGCAATGTCTGACGCGTCTCGACGAGACATACACAGTGGTGCCGGTCTCACGTTCTTATCTTTATTTTATGCTATCAAGATAAGTGCAAAAAGTGCTAGTCACCTCAGATGACCTCAGTCGATCTTGTAGGGGTCACTGATCAATAATTGTACTTGGGTTATCAAGAATAAGAGCTGGCTCTATTATAGCTCTATAATAACAAAATCTTTAAATCATTATTCTGATATAATGTGTATCCTCTGATACGAAAACAGTTGTATATTCTCTCGTTCACTTACAATGGAAAGGTCTCGAAACTGACCTGATATTAGGTCACCGATATTTAACAAAAAAGACGAGATAGCAGGGTAGTAGGTATCCGTGGCATGCACACGTCCTGTGAGTTTTGAAGTACTCTGGCAAACACTGGGTCCAGTGGCTGTGGCAAGACCACAAAGGATCTAGCTGGATTGTGCATTTAACTATGTTTAAAACAAGCTTACGTAACTTTGTAAAAGCTGCTTAGATTTCTTTAAAAATAAAACAAAAAAAAATTCGGTCGATTTCAGTATTTTAGGGGCATGGCACAAATAGGGGCATGGCACACTTACATCCACCCTTGAGGACCCACAATTATTTTTGGAAATCCACACCCCTGACTGGTAGACTTGGTTGCCGGAGGCGAGGCGGCGGAGAGCAGCGCACTGACTGGTCAGAGGTGGCCTTACAGCTCTGTAAGACAGCGCAGGATCCGGGAGCAGCAGCAGCTTCAGCGAAGACGAGCTGGAACGAGCTGGGGCTGAAGCTGCTGCGAGCTGGGCCGGCTGCGGCTGGCTGCGCTCGCCGCTCGCTGCCCGTTTCGCGGGTTCCGCCGCCTGCAGGCGAGAGCGAGATATATTGCATTGCAAATATTGGTTTGTAGCATGCGGTTGGAGAACGTTTATAGGCTGGAGTCGGAGTTGGAGTCGGAGTCCGAGTCGATTTTTTCCAGCCGGAGTTGGAGTCGGAGTTGCTAAAATTATGTCGATTCCGCAGCCCTGGACTGCATACAATGTTACCCGTTGCACGCTTTCTTGCACTGTTCGATGGTTCCGAAGTTGTTCTGATTTCCTCCTCCGCCGCCGTAGACGAACTCCTTACACTCAATCAATAAGTTTTCATCCAGAGGTCAAAGGTCAAGGTCACGTAGACGAATACGAGATTTGTTCAGCCTGGGTACCCTCTAGTATCGTGACCTTGACCTTTGACCTCCGGATGCACATTTCTTGACTGTGACGCAAGCTGGCGTGACAATGAGTCATTTGAGGCCCTTTGCATACAAATTGGACTGTAAACGAGAAAAAAAACTAGAGGGTACCCAGGCTTAAAAATCTCGTATTCGTCTCCGTGACCTTGACCTTTGACCTCTGGATGAAAAGGTCTTGACCGTGACGCAAGCTGGCGTGACGACGAGTCATGTGAGGCCCTTTGCGAGCAAATCAGACGGTAAACGAGAAGAAGAACAAAAAACTAGAGGGTCCCTGGCTTAAACAATATCGTATTCGTCTCCGTGACCTTGACCTTTGACCTTTGAATGAAAATGTCTTGACCGTGACGCAAGCTGGCGTGACGATGAGTCATTTGAGGCCCTTTGCGAGAAAATCGGACGGTAAACTAAAAAACTAGAGGGTACCCAGGCTTAACCAAATTTCGTATTCGTCTCCGTGACCTTGACCTTTGACCTCTGGATGCAAATTTATTGACCGTGATGCACGTTGGCGTGACGACGAGTCATGTGAGGCTCTTTGCGAGCAAATGGGACGGTAAGCGAAAAAAATAGAGGGTATCCAGGCCTTAAAAATCTCGTATTCGTCTCCGTGACCTTCACTTTTGACCTCTGGATGCAAATGTCTTGACTGTGACGCAAGCTGGCGTGACGAGTCATGTGAGGCCGTTTGCGAGCAAATCGGGCGATAGACGAAAAACTAGAGAGTACCCAGGCTTGCAAATCTCGTATTCGTTTCGGTGACCTTGACCTTTAATCTCTGGATGCAAACGCACTCGTATCCACCGCTGCCTTGGTCGGCGCGGCGGGTGCAAGTGGGTCTGGTTCGCCAGAGTGCCCTGTGGGTGCCGAGCGGGCCACCTCCACCTCCTCCGAGAGATGTTCGGAGGGAGCGTCGAGGGAACGAGTGTGAGTAGGCTGCGGAGGTTTAGTGCGCCTGCCGGTGCGAAGGACGTGCCATCAGTTGGCTACATGCGTCGGCTGCTCGGCTCGAGCCCCGTCGGCGGCCATGTGCGCGCCTCGCTCAGTTCGTCCCGCACCCTGTGCCGTGCCGCCGACGCCGGACTGCCCTTGCCCTCGCTGAGCTCAGCACGGGGCCGGTGGTGCGCTCCGTGCTGCGGTTTCCGGCTCCTGACGGGGCGTGCTATCGCTGCGGCCTCCGACGCTCCTTGGCTGGATTCACCGTTGCCGCTGCCGCCGCTGCTCCCTGACATCTGAAGTCGTCCAGCTCCATCTACAGCCTGGAGTGGGAGGGCGGCTGCTGCCCAGTCAACCGGCCGCCGGCGGTCCCCCCCCCCCCCCCCCTTTGACTCACCGAGGCGCTCTGCGAGTGCCGAACTGACTGGCTGCTTCGCCCTAGGGGGTGGGAGTGACCGCCTTCCCAAGGCTGTTCGGGGGGAGTGACTGGGGGGGGGGGGGGGCTGGCGCGAGCGGGTTGCGTCGGTTTGGCGTGCCTACAAGCCTCGGGCGTGCTATCGGTTAGCTGCCTACGTCGGCTGCCCGGCCTGAGCCCCGCCGACATCCTCCTGTGTGCCCTCGCCCGGTTCGACGTAGAACCCGTACCAGGGCCGCCCGTGGCGACCATCGTCGGACAGGAGCTGGCGGGGCTGCAATTGCGGCTGGAGTGGGGCGGTGCCGTCGGCTCCTGATGTGGGAAGTCGCCGTCGCCGACTCCTGAAGAGGGACCGGCTCTGGCCGGCTGAGGTGCCGCTTTCGCCCCCCCCCCCCCCCATCTACATGTTTCTACTTATGTTTGATTTATATATTTATATTATGTCTGATTGCATCTACTTGAGTTGTATTGTATCTATGTTTTATTGTAGGTGCCAATTTGTTTGTATTGCGGGCGTCCGATGTTGTTGTGTCGGCAGCGCCATCTGCACCGCCTGACGCACCACCTGGTGCGGGTGTCGCGTCCGGGGCTGTCCCGCGGGTTGAGCTGCCGGGGGACTGGCCACCCCCGGTCAGCTCCCTGTGGGGCGGTCCCGGCGCGGCGGAGCGGCAGAGATACGTTGCCTCGTGTAGATGTTCGTCTGTAGTGTCTGTTGTGTGTGTGTAATACATGAACGGATATAAATGTCTTGACCGTGACGTAAGCTGGCGTGACAACGAGTTATTTGAGGCCCTTTGTGAGCAAATAGGATGGTATAAGACAAAAATAGAAGGTACTCCATGTAGTGCCATTTCGATGACATCTGGAGGTCAAACCGTGCGCCCTAGGGCAAAACGGATTGCATATTCGTGCATAACTAAACGAGATCTACCCATATCTTAGTTTGGGGTGAATCGGAACTGGACGCTGAAAACGAATACGAATACGACGCTAACTTGACGGACATGTGGTTTGCTTGCTCTGCAAGGCCCAACTTTGCGCGGCTCATAGCAGGGGTTGCACCGCTCATTGCAAGCATCCAGCGTCTTAAAGTTGTTTCCGTTTGGCTGGCGACCTCCCCAGGTGAATATAAAACATTTTTCCGGACTTAGAATCGTAGTACCATCGTGGAAATTCACATTAATTGCGGGGTCCTGTGAAAATGCACCTTTACGAGGTCCTGTGGAAATGCACCTTTGCGGGGTCCTGTGGAAATGCACCTTTGCGGGTCCTGTGGAAATGCACCTTTGCGGGGTCCTGTGGAAATGCACCTTTGCGGGGTCCTGTGGAAATGCACCTTTGCGGAGTCCTGTTGAAATGCACCTTTGCGGGGTCCTATGGAAATTTACCTTTGCGGGGTCCTGTGGAAATGCACCTTTGCGGGGCCCTGTGGAAATTTACCTTTGAGGGGCCCTGTGGAAATGCACCTTTGCGGGGTCCTGCCTGGCGTGGCTGAACACAGTGGTTCTTGCACCGCTTCCAGCACTCATCCTGCCTCTTAAAGTTACTTCCGTTTGCCTGGCCGCCTCCCCAGATGAACTCCAGACATTTTCCCGACTTAGTCTCATAATACCATCGTGGAAATACCGCTCGGCAGGGTCCTGTCGGGCGTTCCTGAAAGCACGGGTCTTCGTCGGGAGCGGCAGCCACCGCCAGACGCAGCGGCAGCAGCGGCAGCAGCAGCAGCGGCAGCAGCGGCAGCAGCGGCAGCAGCGGCAGCAGCGGCAGCAGCGGCAGCAGCGGCAGCAGCGGCAGCAGCGGCAGCAGCGGCAGCAGCGGCAGCAGCGGCAGCAGCGGCAGCAGCGGCAGCAGCAACAGGCGCCGACCCATGGTGGCGGATCCCGCGGACCGAGAGGGGTGCAAAGCGGCCGCCAGCGGCAGCTCGCTAACATTTCGACAGCACGTGACTGACGTAATGAGATGTGTCAAACGTGTCAACAAAGCCAAAGGTTGCGCCACTGCGCCATGCGGATCGGAGAGGTGGATAGAGCGGCCCGAGTTTGAAGGCGGTCGGTTGCAAACTCCTCGACATACCGTCCGGGCGGTATATTTAATCTCATATCCACTCATCACTATGGTGTCTGTTTTGCTATTTGAGTTCCTATTTCCATGTCGATTCTTGAAGACCTACTAGATCGATATATGTGTGTATACACATTTCAAAATAGATGCACCTTGAGGTCTTGCCGCTGAACTTCATGCTGCCGGCTGTGCGTGGCGCCAGTTTATGGCTGCGGATCTGTAAATGGTCGGCTTGCTATAGTTGCTACTGTTGAACCCATAGGCCCATGGTATGTCTTATCATCTCATGTACTAATACGTCATATATGTCATAGCCACGGGCGCAGTCGGTGTTACTCTTCGTAGTGTACGTATCTAACTGCTGATGCCAGAAGTATATAATTGTCCCTGTACGACGAAGCCGGCTCATGCCACTCATATGGCTGGAGGCATGGGCCGAACCATTGGCTGGAGGCATGGGCCGAACCGCCCGCGCTGACGCTGCACGCTGACGCGACGAGTGAGACAGATATAACCATGCTGATATGACTTCGCCGCCACAAACGCCACCCGTACTAGCGTAACATTATAATATTTTATAAATGTGGTTTCCTTAACCCGCGACTTACTGGGGGGCGGGGGGCGGGTATTTTTTGCCCCCCGCCCTCCCCTTATTTGGCAATAATTCCTAAACCAACACTAGTATTATCACCAATCTATCAGTACCTTCTCTCACATCAATGCTACACATGTTGGCCAAAGGAAAAGGATGAGGCTATGATAGATCATCAGGGAATGACGTCAGAGTGACGTCATGTTCTTCGGTTTTTGTTGAAAATAATGGTTTGCAAAAACCGCTGCCAAAGGTACAATATTTAGATAAATTAAATTGCTTTAAATAAAATAACTGACAATAGACCGGGCTATCAAACTGCAATCTCGGATTTTTTAATTTACTTGAAGTTCAAAATTTTAAGAAATTAAAATACCTTTTTTCCATTAAGAAAAATCAGAGTTATCCAAAAACCGGAATATATGTGATCGAGACGTGTTCGTTGAATATGTGTACCAAATTTGAAGTTGATATCTACAAAAATGATTGACTTATGACCTTTAAATGACACAAATCGACCACCTCTCACAGCATTACTGTACATAAAAAATGCGTTTCCGTTTTTGCGTTTTACTTCTATTTATATAAAACAAACAATGTTCTAAGGACATTTTTCGCGTTCTAGACGAAAAAAAAACATAAACATGTGTTACAACTCCTAATGACCGTACTCTGCAGTTTGACCTCATGACCTCGGATGACCCAGGGTCATAAACAGCTTAGGATGTATGTATGTATGTATGTATGTATGTATGTATGTATGTGTGTGTGTATGTATGTATGTATGTATGTATGTATGTATGTATGTATGTATGTATGTATGTATGTATGTATGTATGTATGTATGTATGTATGTATGTATGTATGTATGTATGTATTAATGTATGTATGTATGTATGTATGTATGTATGTATGTATGTATGTATGTATGTATGTATGTATGTATGTATGTATGTATGTATGTATGTATGTATGTATGTATGTATGTATGTATGTATGTATGTATGTATGTATGTATGTATGTATGTATGTATGTATGTATGTATGTATGTATGTATGTATGTATGTATGTATGTATGTATGTATGTATGTATGTATGTATGTATGTATGTATGTATGTATGTATGTATGTATGTATGTATGTATGTATGTATGTATGTATGTATGTATGTATGTATGTATGTATGTATGTATGTATGTATGTATGTATGTATGTATGTATGTATGTATGTATGTATGTATGTATGTATGTATGTATGTATGTATGAATGTATGTATGTATGTATGTATGTATGTATGTATGTATGTATGTATGTATGTATGTATGTATGTATGTATGTATGTATGTATGTATGTATGTATGTATGTATGTATGTATGTATGTATGTATGTATGTATGTATGTATGTATGTATGTATGTATGTATGTATGTATGTATGTATGTATGTATGTATGTATGTATGTATGTATGTATGTATGTATGTATGTATGTATGTATGTATGTATGTATTTAGGTGCTTCCACAATGTGGGTTTTCTAGCAACCACGTCGATGAACATATAATACACAAATGTGTAAAACTAGGCCTACGACACGACATACGACACATTTCGACACAAGTTAACATTTACCTGCTTGACAAGTGATAGGTCAGGGCAGGTTTAACCCTCGCCCGGGTAGGGCAAAATCACTACGTGTTCGGGTAGGGGTTACGACCCCCCCCCCCCCACCCCCCACCCTCAGTTTCGCCCCTAATTGAGCTAGAGCTTCTATTCAAAGACGAGCGTGTTTCTTGTGACGAGACAGGGCCTATTTTAACATGTTAACTGGGGGGGAAATGCCCCCCCCCCCCCAGTGAGCCGTTCCCCCCCCCCCCCCCAGTCAAGAAATGTTGCCCACCCTGATTTCAGTATTTCCATGTCATTTTTCGCTTGATAGGTATTCAATTAAAATAAAATATGTATACCTGGTGATAAATGTATACAAATCCAATGAAAATGTCATGATATTCCTACGTTTTAGTATTTCCCAGCCAAAATAAGTATTTTCACATTATTTCTGGAGTATCTTGAATTTCAATATCCTTTGAACATCACACATTGGCGGCAGAGTGGAGGAGAGGGGGGGGGGGTTGGATCAGGAACGGCGCCACACAATTTGGAGTGGGTGGGGGCAACTGCTGAGCCGATTGTGGTCAAATTTGGAGTGTGGTTAGGGATCTCTCAGCCGCCACATTTTCACAAGTCAGGGGTGCTTCTGCACGTGCGCACGTGTGCACCACGTATTTGTATCTCAGAAACTACTTCCCTGATCGAGTTGAAATTCACCATACATTTCCTTTGCGTTCGCTCGTTCATCGCCAACTACGGCGCCTTACTGGTTCGGTAAAAAAGTTATGGAAGAAAAATGACGTATGACCTCAGGGTGAATAGATTTTACCTCGTGGAGGTCACAGGATACAAATACCACATGGATCTTTGCATTGGCGGATCCAGAACTGGTGGTTGGGGGAGGGGAATTCCAAAAAGTCTCACACAATTATGAAAACGCATTGGATTTGGCTTGCGTATGCATTGATAGCTGATTTAACCCGCGCCGTGCCGGGGGGCGGGGGGGGGGCGTTTAGACCCCCCCCCCCCTCCCTCAGGTTTTTCAAGGATAGTGGAAAAACGGCGGCGAGCAGCGCCACCGTTGTTAGCATAGCTGTTCAGGCATCAATTGTCCACATTATGTTAAAAAATACCTCGGGTCATCTCAGGTCAGGTCACCAGACCAGGTCACGTGACCCCAGTTAAAAAAAAAGCTTGTGGTCACACCATAGCCACAGTTTTTGGCCGATCGACATCGTACTTACAGAATTTCATAAGATCCTAGGTACCTACAATTCGTTTATCTCGGGTGTTTGATATCCGTGACCTAAGGTCGGGTTAATTTCGTGACCTGCCCATTATAAGTCAATGGGGAAATATTCAAATGCTTCCTATTCTGAGGATACGCACGATATCAGCCCAATTCCTTCTAGATCATGTTATCATAGGACATTTTCGAAGAACCAGGTGCAATTTCGTTCAGTGACCCCTACAGGGTCAGCCGAGGTCATCCGAGGTCACCAACACTTTTTTGTCAATAACTCTCGACAAAACAAAGATAGAGAAGTGAAACTGCCACCAATGTGTTTGTCTCGTCGAGGCACATCTCCCAATGCCAAACATGACCTAATTGGGTCATCACTTGACCTTGACCTGAGGTCAAATATCTAAGTTGACCTAACTTGGTCACCATGAACATGATTCGAAGCGCCTTGACGAGACAAACACGATGACGTCAAAATTATTTCCTTATCATATTCAGGTAAAAAGTAATTTGTGAAAACTCTTTTGCTAAAAAATAGTTTTTTTACATTTGATGAGCTCTGGAGCCTAGGATATTGATCTGAGCTGAAATCTGAGGTCACGTGGCCATCTGTGTCGATTGAATGTTTCGAGCTTTCCATTGCTTTTTTCCGTTTGTTCCTAGCTAGCATAGTTCCTGTGATATCTGGAGGTTTCTGGAGCGAAGTCCTAAAAATGGAAAATTTGAACTTTGATGACCTCTGGTGACCTCAATATTGACCTGTTAAGAAAATGCCGAAATAGATTCAAAATACTTTTGGACAAGCTTCGAACGATGTTTTCGGGCTTGGTGTACGTCCCATAGGAGCCGAGTTCGAGGGGGGGCGTCGAAACGCCCCCCCCCCCCCCACTATGATCTCGAAAATCACGCAACGTAACGACAAGCAGAACACGGTGACAAGCTCTATCGAAAGTATATCGGCATTTTTTTTTAGGTCAGGTCAATATTGAGGTCACCAGAGGTGATTAAGGTTCAGATTTTACAGTTTTAGGACTTCGCTCCAGAGATCTCCAGATATCACATGAACTGTGATAGCTAGGAACAAACGGACAAGTAATAGCAAGCTCTTGAAAAATTAAATCGCCAGGGTGTCCTCAGATTTTAGCTCAGGTCAATAGTTTAGGCTCCAGAGGCCATCAAATGTTAAACAAGTTATTTTTTGGCAAAACTGTTTTTCACAAATTACTCTTTACCTAATAAAGATAAAGCATTACGTTTGACGCCATCATGTTTGTCTCGTCAAAGCGCATTTAATCATGTTAATGTTGACTAGGTTAGGTAAGCTGGAAACATTGACCTCAGGTCAAGGTCGAGTGGTAACCTAATTAAGTCATGTTGCATATTGGGAGACGTGTCTCGACGAGAAAAACACATTGGTACCGTTTTCACTTCTCTAGATTAATTATTTCGATAGTTATTGACAGTGTTGGCGGTCACGAAATTGACCTGACCTTAGGTCACCGATATAAAAAAAAATCCGAGATAAACAAATTGTAGGTATCTATCACCTTATCAAATCCTGCAAGATTGAAACCGATCGGCCTAAAACTGTGGCTGCGGTACTACCGCAAACGTTTTGGAGGTGGGGTCATCACGTGACCTGGTCTGGTGACCTGACCTGAGATGACCCGAGATCAAGAATTTGACATAATGCGGGTAGTTCATTTCGAAACAGGTATGCAAAAAACGGTGGCGCGCAGCGCCGCCATTTTTGCGCTATCTGCGAAAAAAACGGAGGGGTGGGTGGATTTCGCCCCCCTCCCCTCCCCTCCCTCCTCGTCCAGGGCGCGTGTTAAAGCTAACTTTCTTTAGTAAAAGTTGCTGAGATTTTCTTCTATATCAGGAAATGTGTCAATCTTGCACCGATTTCAGGCGGTTTGGGGGAGGGGGCAATTGCTCATTTTGCCCAACCCTAGATCCGCCACTGGATCTTTGTATTTTGCAAAAGATGCGGGACTCTGGTGAAAATTGGGCAAATTTAGCCATTTCCTGTGGATTTATATGCATTTTCATGTTTCCCCAATGACTTATAATTGGGAGGTCACAAAATAGATTTCACCTTAGGTCACCGATATAAAAATCATCCGAAATAGCAGAATTGTAGGTGTTTGTGACCTGATTAAATCCTGTGAGTATCTAACTGATCGGTCAAACAATGTGCTGCGACGGCACGACCTCACATTTTTTGGAGGTGGGATCACTAGACTTGACTTAGTGACGTGACCTGAGGAGACCCGAGGTAAACAAATTAACAGGATTTTGGCAATTGATAGGCAAGCAGTTGTATCAAAAATGGCGGCGCGAAATGGCGTCGTTTTCCGCTATTTCCAAAACAAATATAAGTGGGGATGGCATCTGCCCCCACTGCCGGATCCAGGGGGCGGACATCAGGGGTAAATCACCCCACACACACACAATAATCTGGGGGGGAGGCATGCAATACAAGTATCTCCCCCCCCCCCTGCGCGTTCCCTGCACTGAACGTGAAAGAAAGAAATCTTAGGAGAAAACTACATGAAACCGGAAGTTTTTTTTTCTTCTCTCAAGTGATTGAGTTTTAAGTTTGTATGTATCCTTTGCTTTCCCGTATTTTCTCAATAACTTTAAAACTGTGCTAGATATCAACGTGAAACTTGCAGTACATTATACTGCACCAATTATACGTCTTCTCACTAAATTTCAATGAAATTAATGTAGTATTTTGGGAGATAATAACGTTTTAATGACGTCATGCCATGCCATTTTTGGTGGAAAAACAATAAATGTTGGACAAATTGTAAAATAGAGTTTCAAAGCAAATTGCAAATAAAAAACGTCAAAAGAAAGGAAATTATATTTTCTTCCAAATGGCTGTCTCGGATTTTTTTTTTGGTTTTTGACCCAATTTTTTTTTTATCGTAAAAATGTCCACATCTCTTTTTTTAATTCGAAAAGTGAATTTCTTAAGCTCGAATACCAAAATAAGGTGACCGGCCCAAATCCGCGGAGGAAAAAAATGGGGGGTACCTTTTTGCCACAAAAAGGTGCCCCCAAAAATGAGGATACCTTTTTGCCCCCCCCCCCCCCCCAGTGGTTTTCCCTTAAAATAGGCCCTGTGACGAGAGGAAGCCGTTGATATCCGATTTTAAGGTTTTGGGTCATTAGGTAACCTCTGAGGTCATGTCAATGACCAAAAGGTCATCAAAATTGTAAATGCATATAAATGTAATTTTATCCAGCTAGAAGCATATCATAATGCTTAATGGGTGCCAAATTCGTAATCAGCGTCACAAAATGTCCTAAAAACTGCCAAATTCCAAAAAGGTTATGTCAGGTCATCTGAGGTCAGTGACCTCGGTTGACCTGTGGAAGCCCATGACCCCAGTGGAACATATAATTATGTAAAATGGATCCCAAATTTGAAAACAGCGATACAAAATGTCCTAGACACCGCCAGAAGCCCAAAAAAGTAATATGAGGTCATCGGAGGTCAATGACCTCAGTTGACCTCTGAAAAGGTCAATCGAGGTCACAATCTCAGTGGAAACCACAACTGTCACCTGTAAATACCTGTGCATATGCTCCTGAACAACAAACACTCGGAAACTGCACAAGTTACAAGCATCGATACTGCGGGACGCCAGTTGCGCCTGGCATGACCTTGAGAAACAGGTCATAGGTCACGGGTCATGTGGGTTAGAAATTCAAAACTTGCAGAACATGTAGAAAATTGTTCAAAAGTAGGGTACTGCAAGTTTCATTGCAATCGGTGGGAAATTACGCGAGTTATTCCAGAAAAACCGGGGGTGACACTGACATCCCCCCCCCCCTGGAGGGCCTCTGATAACTAGAGGCCGGCAATGCGATCGGGGCATGGCCTTGGGGTCACAATCGTACGATAATTCCGTAGTTTGATCCCAGCCGGCCAGGCCACCGCTAACTGGCCGTTGCGGTGACCTCAGACTGTGACGTCACCACAAGCCGTCACTGGGCGGCGCGCCGGCCGGCTCTGTGCTGTGCGGCGCAGTATCCTGCTCTGCGGCACAGTATCCACGGCCGGCCGGCACCAGCTGACGGCGGAGGCCCGCTCCTTCAAAATGGTAATTTGGTTTTACCCCCCTGGAGGGTTTATTTCGCCCCCCCCCCCCCCCCCTCAGGATCGGCGGTCATTAATGGATTTTGGGCCGCTGTATCGCGCACGTGACCTGCGAGTAGCAAGTCTGTGCACGAACCGTGTGACCTGAGGAGGCAAAAAAAGAAAAAATGATGGCGCCCACGTTTTGGTACTTCGCACGTGTCACGTGCCATCTATTGACTCACAAATGGCATCATCATCTGTGCCACGTTTCGCCGCATCGACCGGTGCCATCCGCGTCGAAATCGGCCCGGCCGTATGGGCTCCACGTGCCAATATGCTCCGTTGGACAGACACACATACACACACACACGCACAGACACACACACACACACACACACACACACACACGCACACGCACACGCACACGCACACGCACACGCACACGCACACGCACACGCACACGCACACGCACACGCACACGCACACGCACACGCACACGCACACGCACACGCACACGCACACGCACACGCACACGCACACGCACACAAACAAGCTCCTCCCACTTTCCGAGCGAAGGCCCTGTGGAAATCTTCGAACTCTGAAAAACATGTCAACATGTTTCGCATCGTTCTACGATTTTGAATTACACGCCCTGGAGGGGGCGGATTTCGCCCCCCCCCCCCCTCTATGATCTCGAAAACCACGCAACGTAGCGACAAGCGGAAAACGACGTTAGATAGCTCGAGACAAGCTCTTTTGAAAGTATTTCGTTGATTTTTTATCAGGTCAATATTGAGTTCACTAGAGGTCAAGGGGTCAGATCAGATCAAGGGTCAGATTTTCAAGTTTTCAAGACTTCGCTTCGAACACCCCCCAAATATCTCGGGAACTATGATAGTTAGCAGCAAACGGAAAAAAGCAATCGAATGCCCTTGAAAAATGCAATAGACATAGGCGTCCTCAGATTTGAGCTCAGATCAATAGTTTAGGCTCCAGAGGTCATCAAATGTCAAAAAGCTGATTTTGTTTTACATAACTGTTTTTCGCAAATAACTTTTTACTTAATAAAGATAAAGCAACAGTGTAAAACGTCATCGCGTTTGTCTCGTCAAGGCGCTTCGAATCATAGTAACGATGACCAAGTTAGGTAAACTGAGAAATTTGACCTCAGGTCAAAGTAAAGTGGTGACCCAAGTTGGTCATATTGCATATTGGGAGACGTGTCTCGACGACACAAACACATTGGTACCATTTTCTCTTCTATATCTTCATTATGTCGATAGTTATTGACAAAGCAGTGTTGGCGGTCACGAAATTGACCTGACCTTAGGTCACCGATATTAGAAATCTGAGATAAAAAATTGTTGGTCTCTATGACCTTATTAAGTCCTGCAAGATTTAAACCGATCGGCGAAAAACTGTGGTTGTGGTACTACTGCAAACGTTTTGGAGTTGAGGTCATCACGTGACCTGGTCTGGTGACCTGACCTGAGGCGACCCGAGGCCAATAATTTAGCATTATGTGGAAAGTTCATTTCTGAACAGGTGTGCAAAAAACGGCGGCGCGCTATCCTCGAAAAACCGGAGGGGTGGGCGGATTTCGCTCCTCCCCCTCCCCCTCCAGGCGCGTGTTAAAGGCACCGCTGCTCTCGGCGGCTGACGCACGCACCTCTGCGGGTAGCCTGTTCCATGCATTGGATGCGCGAAATACAAAAGAACGACGGCCAAACTCGGTTCGGACACGCGGCAGCTGCAGAGCAGCTCATCGGTAGTTGCCCGAGTGGCACGAGCGGAGACTTCGGAGCGGCGAACTACACGCTCTCGCAGAATCTCCGGTGCACGAGTGGCTGTGAGGATGTCTCGTATGAGTATGACATCGCGTTCGCATATCAGGTCGTCAATTTTGAGCCATCCCAGCTCACGTAACAGGGTGTCACTCGGTCACGGCACCCAATATTACTGACGATACGGGCGCGAAAGTTCAAAGCTTTCTGCACGCGGTGTTTCTGTGTCGCGGTGCAGCTTCCCCAGACTGGACAGGCAGTAGCGCGCATGGGGGAACACAAGTGCTTCGATCAGCAGCCGTTTAGTTTCGGTGGGGAGACGGTATCTCATCCTTGAGAGTCTAACGAGAATACCGTAACAGCGGCGCACGATGGCCGATATCTGCGACTCCCACGAGAGGCACCCACGTGGGAGCCGCTCCCACGAGACCACCGGTTTCGGCTCCCACGAGGCCACCGGCTCCCACGGGAGGGATGGTACCTATATAGGGATGGTCAGACACGAATCATACCGATTTATCGTCTGCTTATGCGTTTAATATCGCAATTTTGCGCGACAATTCTATCCATAGACTTTTTGGCACGGTCAAACATTTTGTACTTGACCTGACCTGTGACGTCATCGGTGACCCGAGGTCAACAATATTAGGTTTCCCTCGATATATTTCCCAGGGCTATCGAATGCCGTTTGAATGTTTACAATCGGTCCAGTAGTTCCGGAGATCCGAGGGGGCAAGAATATGCAAAAATATGCCGATGCCGACCGTCAAGAAGAATAATTAGACCCCGTCCTCTCCTCTCCACATATGGTGTCTGAGCAGGGCGAGAATGCCGAGAGCGAGTGCGAGTCCCGCCAAGCGGGCCGTGTCCGGCGCTGGATCCCGGGCCGAGCGGGCGTGGATTATGATTAAAATAAACTATGATTATGGGCATAATTTCCAAGCAACTTATAATATATCAGGACTCCTCTCAGCCGCCACCGGCGCAGCAACTCGTTCTCCTCGTCTGGGCAGCGACGGCAACCTCTCGCTGACGCCAAGCAGAGTCCCTTTATCAGCATGTATTGCCGAAAGTGGAACAACGCCCGTCAGTGGTTCACTCAGTGATCACACACGGTCAGAACGGTACAGCCAGCGTCCCTTCGACGCTGCTTTCCGCGCGCAAATCACGAGCCGCGCACAACGCGCTAAAATACACGAGGCGTTCCAAAAAAAAAGAGTACGCGTACCCTCGAAAAAAGACCCTCCGGCGAAATGTGCCAACAGAAACAATCGCAAAATGAATGCCCGCGGAAGGAGTATCACGTGAAAACATGGCCATGCGTTTGAGACTTGGCGGTGGGCCATGCCCTAGGGCCTAGACCATGCCTGGTGGACAACAGTAGCGCCACCTATAGCGCGACGGTGGCGCCTAGTAGCGGTAGTGGTCGGGCTTGTAGGGCCCATCTATGGGCAGACCCAGGTACTTGGACTGGTCGTCGCTCAGCTTGGTCAGCTTGACTCCCAGATGATCCAGATGAAGGGCGGCCACCTCCTCATCCAGCTGAAATCAACACAAACTGGTCAGTGGCATGGCTTATAACAAACGCAAAGACCATACAAATGCAGGCGACTGCGTACTTTGAAGTCCAGCGTACTTTGAAGTCCAGACTAAATTGTGTTAAAGGGACTTATATCCCACCTTAACATTATATTTGAGTTGAGATAGCCATTTTGATGGCTAGGCATTTAAATTAAGTATGGTAGCAGTTAAAACAACCACAATGATCTAATCAAAAAGATATTAAGAGTTTTATTTTGACATCTGTAAAAAGCCTGACATGTAGACACTAGACATACAATTAGTGTGATTCGACAACTTTCGAAAAAGGTGGGACAGTCCCTTTAAGATTGAATCCAGTCAGAAGCCATAGAAAACCCACGTGATTCACACAGACTGGAGTTAAAAGTCTGGACTCCAAACTCAGCCTGGCAGAAACCCTATCATAAAATAACGCAATCAGCGCGGCGTTGAATGCGAGAGAATCGGAAATGCCTAATCACTAAATATTGAGAGGAACTTCAGTGGGAAAACTGCAACTTCATCTACGACAATCTTATGCTGCAAACATTTACCCTCCAGATTTAAAACTACCACTACTACCAACAAAAATAACCCATAATAAACCGAACAATCAGCCTGCTCACCTTCTTGGGCAGGAAGTGGACGCCGATGGGGTAGGTGCCCGGCTTGGTCCACAGCTCGATCTGGGCCAGCGTCTGGTTGGTGAACGAGTTGGACATGACGAACGAAGGGTGGCCGGTGGCGCAGCCCAGGTTCACCAGACGGCCCTCGGCCAGCAGGATAACGTGCGAGCCGTTGCTCAGCTTGTATCGGTCCACCTGACGACACAGGCGAGGTCAGTGGACACGTTAGCCGACAAGTTGGCAAAGTGTTGGCGACCGGGAGGTTAACGAACGGCAGGTTACCAATCGCAAAATTGACCCTAGGACCTGCGCTCATTCGAAGCTTTCGATTAACAAACTCCCTCCACTTGCTTCTGCTTCAGACCACGAGTTCAAATGTTTCCATAATCGGCAGTCCTGAGCCTCCATCGAGTTTCCCCTTGGCGGATCCGTGTCACACTTAACCCGCAGCTCTCCCCGTACCCACACAACGGCTCACCTGCGGCTTAATGTTGATCTTCTCCACGGCGTTCTTGTCGAGCCAGATCTTCTGGATCTCGCAGTCGAAGTGGCCGATGTTGCAGACGATCGAGTCGTTCTTCATCTTCATGAAGTGCTCGCCGGTGATGATGTCCTTGCAGCCGGTGGTGGTGACGAAGATGGAGGCGCCCGCCGCCACCGCCTCCTCCATGGTGGTCACCTGCGGAAGCGCGGACACCATGTCAGTATTTATCAGTTCACCTCACACGGTTCACCGATCACCACACGCGTACATGGTTCATATCACGCTCACACGATTCACTAATCACTACACTCACATGGTTCACGTCAACGCCCACATGGTTCATATCAATACAAAACACTAAACACATTGCTTTGAAGTTCCATTGCTTTAAAGTTCCGTTCCAATTCATTTCAACAGAGTGCAAGTTTTCAGACACGTTATACCTGCCCATAAAGCACAACAATACACTTCTTCCCGCAGAACAATGCTGGGCGCCTCCGACACCGGGGACACGACGAAACGATACAGCGCAAAGATACCCGCTCGACATTGATAATGGGCATACGAACAGCCCAGTGGGGTACCAATTCAAGGCACCGCGGGGGCACCGCGGGGGCACCGCGGGGGCACCGCGGGGGCACCGCGGGGGCACCGCGGGGGCACCGCGGGGGCACCGCTCGCAACAAAGATCGCCGCCACCACCAACCGAGACGAAGGACGGTACAGCCCGAATACACCGTTACAGGAACAAAGCAGTCAACTACGGCTCCGCGACAAAACACCTCGCACAAGACAGGGTAACTCGCATTTCGGGTTACGAGTTATGGCATACATGATTACCGAATATTGTTGGCGCTCTAGTTAATAAAATGACCGAAAAAGAAGTTTCAAACGATCCAACTGCCCTCCAACCGTCAAAGCTCTGATTAACACCCACCGAAGTCTGACTTTCCCGTAACCTACTCTGCTTACAGCTCTGACACTATCCCATTCAGAGCTCCGCCTCCCCACCCGACTCACCTGGTAGCCCTCCATGGCGGCCTGCAGCGCGTTGATGGGGTCCACCTCGGTGATGATGACGCGCGCTCCAAACGCCTTCAGCGAGGACGCAGAGCCCTTGCCGACGTCTCCGTAGCCGGCGACGACGCACGTCTTGCCGGCCAGCATGATGTCCGTGGCGCGCTTGATGCCGTCCGTCAGCGACTCACGGCAGCCGTACAGGTTGTCAAACTTGGACTGCACGGGGGAGGCCAGGAGCACGGCAGTTAGCAGACATGGAGGAGTCGAGCTCGTATTGAACTTCTTGGTGATTGGGTGCATAATCTGATCCTTTCCCTTTTAGCTAACATGAATGCTAAAACAATAAGAATGTGGGGCAGTGTCCTGGCATTGGGAAATTTGGGCAGAAAATGACAGCCTATGGATACTATTTTTCCACTCTTTTTCCCCAAGTTTTCCTCTAAATTTTACACTCCTTATTCTAAAATGTATTGGATAATTTGAACTCTATACTGATTTATGGATGTAATGATATGACAAGACGGGAAAAGACAGGTCAAAATTGGCATAGGTAATAACTAATTCTGGTGAGCGAGTAATTGGACACTGATAAAGCCGAATACAATGGCCTTTGGTTGAATTTTCCACTCTTTATGCTTATTTTTAGCCATAATTTTCCATTACGCACCAAGCTCCAAAGCAATCCTAGGACCCTGATGTGGGGCCAGGGTCTCTTAAATTAAATCTAGTCAAAACATTTTGTCCAACCAAATAAATTATTGCTACCACTGAAGCCGCCGCCAGTTACAATGACAGTCAGATAAATTCCCGAAAATCCGTCAGAATTTCCAATACCAGAGTTCACTATGATGTATTTTCTCCTCCCCCATCCCCCTGCCTTCTTCCTCTCCCCAGTACCGACCTTGGTGACCGAGTCGTTGACGTTGATGGCGGGCATCTTCAGTTTCCCGGCGGCCAGCATCTTGACGAGGTTGTGGACGCCGGTGGTGGTCTCCTCGGAGACGCCCTTGATGCCCGCCAGCAGGTCTTGGTACTTCTCGTGCACCAGGTTCGTCAGGTCGCCGCCGTCATCCAGGATCATGTTCAGCGGCTGTCCAAGAATCGGCGGTGACGTCAGACGGAGGCAGGTGTGACGTCATACAGGGCACATGTTACACGACATGCGCAACAAAAACAGGAAACCGTGTGAAGACCTACAAGGATGAGAATGACGTCACACGTCGGTATGTGAGTTATCAGTGGTAAGCTTGCCATCACCAGCGCAGAAAGACTGACACAGGAAGTCACGCTAGATGGACTCAAGGTCAAAACCCATAGGCCAACCAAATGTCTAGCGGCATTGCTTCTAACCTTCAGCCCAAAAGAAAGCACTCCCAACACACATCGAAGTCCTGCCGAGTTGTAAACGATTGTAACCACACCGGCTTTCAACTCCCCCGCGCAGCTCACTCCCCATCGCACCCCTGCTCTCACCTTGCCGTCTTTGAAGTAGATGGTCTGCACGATACACCACTCGTACTCCTCGTCCGTCTCGCCCTTCCAGGCGTACACGGGCACGCCGGTCACGGCGATCGCCGCCGCCGCGTGGTCCTGAGTGCTGAAAATGTTGCAGCTCGACCACTGGACCTGCAGCACGGTACACCATCGGCGTCAGGGGGCGGTGCTCGTGTGAGGTGTGTGTGGAAGTGTGTGACAGTGAGGATACTAATGTTACGATTAATTAATAGTTATTACAGTGTCGGAGACGAACGTTGCCTCGGATAACGACATCGTCACTACATTGAGTAGTGTTTAGTTTAAATCAAGCAAGTGTGATTGCACGGGTACATAACAGGCAGCGCCACCTATAGAAAAAAAGGCACCATCATCCCTGCCGCCTAGCGGCCAGCAGCCGCACTACACCCACCTCAGCTCCGAGCTCGGTAAGGGTCTCGATGAGTACGGCGGTCTGGATGGTCATGTGCAGGCAGCCGGCGATGCGCGCGCCCTTGAGCGGCTTCGACGGGCCGTACTTCTTACGGAGGGTCATCAGACCGGGCATCTCGTTCTCCGCCATAATCATCTCTTTGCGGCCCCATTCCGCCAGCTTGATGTCGGCTGAGGGCGGCAACGGGAGGGTTAGATTTGGTGACACCGAGTGTGCGAAAGCTACTGCAACTTACAAGTAATGCGTTGATCGCCGCCTACATAGTCAGCCTTTTAGCTCGTTCTGAAAAGAAAGAACTACAATGTTTAACGAACTAAACATGACCAATAATAGCATTTGCGTCAAAATGCTCCACTTGCCGCTACACGCTCCGGGATTTTGTTCCAGCTATGAACACTTAAAGGGAAATAATGACCTTTTCCCACAAAAATGGAGTTAGCACTTGAAATCGCCAGACGAGACCAAAATATATTGTAAATTCATCACATTTTGCATGAAAACTTTCCTACCGAAAGATATTTCAAGTTATAGTTGATAAGCGTTCCACACTTTTAACGACCGGTACTTGCAAGTACTTTTGGTTCTCATCAAACTGCGGGCTTTTCCCGTACTGCTTTTTTACGCAATGGAGTGAAAAATATATTGTGCGTTCTGCTTGTTATGATTATATGCCCGGCGATCCTCTAAAACTAACAGAGATTGGAAAAAGTGGCAATAAAATCGGAATCTGATCGATGCACATCAACGGCGGCATAGTTAGTGGTTACGACCCTCAATTTTTGAAAATCGCTTCATTTGTTTTAAACATTAGGAGTTTTGTATAATTTGTATGTGGCTCTATATAACACTGCTTTATATTATCATGAAAAAATAATATTTTTTCCCAAAAAAACTAACAAATAATAACACAAAACTGGCAATTAAATCGGAAGCTCATCGATGCACATCGACGGCGACCTATTTAGCGTCGGCGATTTGTTTACAGTCATTGTCATGCTTCTCCGCGCACTTAACCATTTGTGGCGAGTTGTTCCTGATTATATGCCGAGAAGCGGAGCGCTGCTCAAACGCACGCTAGTAGCGCTTTCGTTCTCCATGGCAACCAGGCGTGAGCCAATGAAAAGCCAGAACGTATTCCCTTTCTGGCTTTTGATTGGCTGACGCCTGGTTGCCATGGAGAACGAAAGCGCTACTAGCGCTACTAGCTCTACTAGCGTGTGTCCGAGCAGCGCTCGGGTATCGTCAAAGGCTATCACCCCATATTCCCGTTTAGTATACCCAAGTCCCGTAGCAAGCTTCGTTAAGGACTTCATGCTGGTGCCATTCTTGTGTGGCATTGCAAAATATATCTGATTTTCAGTTGAAAGCTAAAGACTTATTCAAAGTATTTTTTTTTAGTTTGAATTTTCTTGTTAATCATTATTAAAGGTATTGTATCACTGTATTTCATAGTAGTTGACACTTCAGAAACTTATGACGTAATAATATATTGTATCCAATATGCATTTCCCTCGCCTTTTGCTACTACGGCGCAGTGCCGAGTGCTTTGCGAATACTTGCTTGCCTGGGGTTCAAAACATTCCGCCCTCATTTCATTCGAGTTGGCATAGTTTGCATGTTGTTGTTATTCATGACTTATACTGATAGTCATGCATCACGGATGCTTCACGGATTGCTTCACGGATCAGTTTGATCGGAAACGTCACAGAGCCTCCAAAAATGCCGCACTCGATGTAAACAATGGTAGGGAAGGACGAATTTGTCGATGACCTTCATGAAGTACACAAGGTACTTGTTTTGAATTTTTCCAAACTTACAACTTTGAATTTGGCAATAATTTTATTTAATTCTTAAATTTGAATAAAATAATTGTAAAACCATAACGGTAGTCTAAGAAATTGTTGCTAACATATCAAAAGGTCATTATTTCCCTTTAAAAATGTTATTTTAAGGAGAGGCTAAATTCACCAGAAATAGCAGTGCATCACATGAAGTGTTGCCAATCTGACCGTAATGACTAGCTAAGAAGCGTCAAACTCTGCGACAGAACAAACACTGAGCTCTAAATCTTCCGGGAATAAACAAACTTAAGACAAAAACACCAGTCATGTCCAGATGTATCTAGAATAAACCAAACACATCCACACGAAACCAGACACATCCAGACGAAACCAGACACATCCAGACGAAACCAGACACATCCAGACGAAACCAGACACATCCAGATGAAACCAGACACATCCAGATATCTGTGGCATCAGTTTATTACGTTAATATTTGACATGAGACATGAACGTTGAATGTAACACATGCACTGGATGATCCAGAGTCCAAGCGGTATGTGCCTGGTATGGTTCACAACTTGCGCATATCGCCGAGCCACTGACTAAACATTGTCAGATGATATTTATGCACATTAGACACGCCCATCACGTGACCTCGGGGGGGGGGGGGGCAGCTGCACAGGCACACCAGACGGACTGTTTAGACGACTGTGACGCTCATGTGACAGATGACAGAGACCGATGACGGCAATTGGGAGGCGCGCCAGTCGTGCCACCGCGCCGTGAGACAATGGTGGAAGGAAACCAAGACATGGCATGGCAACAATTCACTTCACGGCAAGTAAGTACAAATGACGAGTAAGTACAAATGACTAGTAAGTACAAATGACAAGAGTGAAGACTGAAGAGACACATAATAATGGCAATAGGAGATTAAGGACAATCTTCCGTGCTACACTTCTAATGACAACGGACAACCACGCAAAATTGATATTTTTGTAGCATAATATTACCGATGAACACAAAATTAACGATTTAATGTCCAGCTTCAAAAAATATATGCCACCGATCCCGTAAAATGCGTAGTCGATGTGAATATGAACGCGTCACTTATACCCATACATGGGCCATGCCCCCAGTCGTTTTTACCATTGAATGCGGATTGTGGCAACGGACAATGCGCTATAGCACTTAGGAGCATTGCAATTTATTGCTCCTTACTTACTTCTTCACATGTAAGTCTGTTTTCAGTTGATCAAAGAAACAGAACACCGTGAAAATAGCCAAAGATCCTATGGATCCTATGGATCCCAGGATCCATTGGATCTTTGGCTATTTTCACGGTGTTCTGATACTTTGATCAACGGAAAAGACTTGCATGTGAAGAAGTAAGGAGCAATAAACTGCAATGCGCCTAAGTGCTATAGCGCATTGTCCGTTGCCACAATCTGCATTCAATGATAAAACGCCTGGATGCATGGCCCATGTCTGCTTATATCTTCTATAACTATTTGGCATTCACCAACATTTACTATCGTGCACAAATTATCGGACAACGGAGCGCGAAGTTGTGACGTCGTGCCTATTTCGCAGCAGGCTAACCACAAGCTAACAGCGGGCATGCTTGGCAAATGGCAGACACCCTGCACACAAATGTTGCATATCCCAAACACCCGTGCTGAATAAATCCTGCGAAATAGTGCCCCGTTCGGCTATGGTGAAGGTCATTAACTCGGCGACACGTAGCGGAACGCTTTCTTTAAATAATTACAAAGCAGCAACACTGTGCCCGAGATGGCACCGTGCGGCCGCATACTCCAGTGCAGATCTGTAACAGCCGTGTGGTGTGGGCCGGACTGGCTGTAACGCGTCTCGGCGAGGTTTGTGATGCAGACGGCAGAGAGCCGCCGCCGCCACGAGCCGCCCACGGCATCGCCTGGGGCGGCCGGCAGTTTACAGGTCAGTGAACCTCTCAGTCGGGACGGCCGGTCCACCGGCGGCTGATCGCGCCCTAATGACGCTGAAGACGGCACTTCGGCCATGAACAAATGGAAAATATCGGTATCGTTTTTTTGTAAGGAACATAACTTTGACAAAGCATTTACCAATCCTGATGCAAAGAAACTACGTACCGAGGATTTAGTCAGGCCTTAAAGCCAAGGACTGGCAACGGGGAGGTGTGAACAAAATGTCTCCACCCCAGAACAGAGTCCAGAACGCATTGTGATTTCCATGAAATTGGCACAATTTTGAAATCACTATAGTTCAGCAAACACCCTGCAATGATTTTGGAGGTCGTTTGCTTGTTCGTGTGAGCACTGCTTAATATAAGAAGGCATTGACGAGAAAAACGATATCCGGCATCGCGTAATAGTCGGGACGTGCACCACCGACAGAGGGTCGTCGGAGCGCCCAAACCGAGCCAACGACATGTATATGTAAACAACGCGGGTCCGTGGGACGATATTGATCAGTAACTTCCATCCAAAAGTCCATGAGTTCATACTTCATACAGCGATAAGTGGACGTAATGTTCACATCAACACGATGTGTTTGGCCGTTGATTTTTATGTCGCTAAATCGGCGACGTAGCCAAAGGGGGGGAGGGGGCATGCCCCTCCTGAACAAAACCAGTTTACACTAAAATATAAATAACATACAACGTCCAGCTCCAGAATATATTAATAGGTACGATTGTTTCGTTCTGAAACATTTTCATCAATAAAAAATATCCAGTGGATCTATCGCACACCGTCAATGGCCAATGCCACGTGGTATGTTAAATAGCTCCATGTAATAAAACGATGACAGATGAATACAACTTAAAACAGGCAGCGGAAGTTAAGAAAAGTGACTCACCAACTTTGTAGGCGGGTTTGTCTCCGGCCATCGTAGCGACTTGTAGTACGGAGCAAGTTGCACACGTGTCAGCACGGCAAGAGCCTCGAGCAACGCAGCGAACCAACCGGCTTCAACTCGTGAAAGGGGATGGGCGTTGCGTTTCTGGGTCTTTTATGCTGTTGAGTGTGAAGATGTTATACCACGTTTCATTGGTTGTTCAGTTTCTTCAAGCACCAATCATAAGACATCTTTCTTGCAATTGTGTCACGCGAGCGCCAACAGCTGATAAAATATTGTGCCAATTTATTCGATACATTGGCAGTTTCTAGGCGAGTTCTCGGCTACAAAGTATTATTTATATTCTAGTTTCTAGCATTTAAAGAGTTATTTATTATTTTTGCTTAATATATTGGTAGTTTACATTCCGTATGCTTTTTTAACTTCTAAAGAACATGTAACAGGTACCTTTTGAAAATAATTTTGGCGTAAAGTAGTCGAGGAACGGTGTTATTGATCCTTTTTGCGCCGTTTTGGACAAGTGCGCTACTTACGCCTCATATTGCCGAAGGGTGATTGTGCGCGTGACATCGAAGTCTCGAGTGAACCGTCGTGAGTGTGTGGTCTTCGTTGTCGGTCTGCCTGTGGTAAATATTAAGCATGAATGCAAAAGTTTGTGATTTTACGCGAAAATCATAATGTATTCCACGTTGTACTTGTAAAGCTAAACTTGAGGTCAAAGACTCGTCCCTGGCGTTTCAGTTTTAGATCAGATGTTACAAAACTTAACTATTTGGTCACTGCATCTTTCAAAAGACTTCTGTCCTGTAATGTTATTTAGAATGTATATTACCTAACAATGTTGGAATTAAAATCTTTCTGGAAGATCCTCACTCCTCACCAACCATAATCATTGACAACTACGTAATCCAGTGTCTACTTGGAAAAATCAGGAGTGTCCATGACGTTATTGGAACAAGGCAGAACATAATCAAACCTGACTTAACCTTTACAGCAATTATGGTTGCGGACCCATGTTTAGAACGCTCAGCTCGCATTCGCTTGCTGAAGAACCTAAAGGGGGCTCTCTCCCCCTGGACCCCCCAGACGTCTGGTCGCAGGGACCCATGTTTAGAATGCTCTGCTTGCATTCATGTTTTGCCTACCAACAGCTGAATCAGTGATGTCATAGTTGGGCAGCTGTGAATGCCTCTATACTTGTTGTATCAAGATCAGCCATGAGTCAGCTGGTGTGTAAACAGTTTGGTGAGGGGTGAGGCGGCAGAAGCGGAAAGATATTAATTATTGAAGTTAGAATTAGTTATAGTCTAAAATGTCATTGGGAAGACAGCCATAGTTGCTAAATGTGATATTTGCTATAGATTATTAGGTATATTATAGGGATTAACTAATAACTAAGGCCCAGTATGCAAAACATAGCAGGAACATCAACAGGATATTTGGGGCAGCCCAAATCCTCCCCCAAATGGGACAGCAAGCTGCCCCATTTGGCTTGCTGTCCCATTTGGGCAGAATTTTTTTTTGAGACCCAAGGAGGAAATTTCTGTCCTGTCAGCAAATACTGTTGACAGGGGTTATTCACGATCACGCTTTATCTAGTATGAATTCACTTCAACCAAAAAATGACTTGAGGAGGGGGTGCGGTCGGTCGTCATCAGTTCATCACTCTCACGTTGTATCTAGTGTGAATCAGTAACTTGTTACTTCTGCCCCAGAAAGTCAGAAGCTGCCCCTAAATTTAATGTTCTGCCCAAAAATTTAAAAGCTGCCCCAAAATTTCAAAACCTGCCCAAAAATTTCCAAAGCTGCCCCAATTTTGCTGTGTTGGTGCCAACCCTGCCCCGACGAGATCTTGGCGAAACTTGCCACGTTTTGCATACTGGACTAAGGCGGGACCGATCACGTCTACTGCCAAACTTGAGGTGTTAAATCTTTTTCAGCTGTTTTGGTGTTGTTTGTGGCTTGAGTCAGCCATCTGCACCAGAATAATGTGCATTGTTTAAAATTTAAGTGCCTGGAAATATTTGCAGATGTTCATGCTTTGGTTGAAGTAATTCTAAATCTTCAACATGTCATGACAATCACAATGGAATCATGGGTGGATCCAGGGGACCAAAGGGGCTGTGCCCCTCCCCCCACCTGAAATTGGTGCAAAATTACCTTACCTTACAATCATCAGGTCTGAGAAAGGCGCCAATGAAAAAAAAAATGACACATTTCCTGATATATAAGAAAATCTAAGCAACTTGTACTAAGGAAAGTTTGCTTTAAATCAGCTATCAATGCATAAGCAAGAAAAATCTGATGAGTTTTCAGAATTGTGTGAGACTTTTGGAGATCCCCCCCCCCCAAACCACCCATTCTGGATCTGCCTTTGAATGGAATGATAATTTCCACATTTAGATAGAAGTTTTTTATGTCAGTGTTGTTAGTAAGTTCTTGACTAGCTAGCTAGGGAAAACAGCCACAATGTTAATGTCAGACACATCAAAATACCAGTCTTCATGATGTTGGTGGTGTATTGGTGTCAAGGGGATCTGCACTGACACTGTCAATAGCATGAATTGTCCAGTATTTTCATTTTGCTTTGTTCAACAGGACACTGCTTTGGAGTAAACAACTGTAATGCTGCACATGTCCTAACACCAGACTATTCATGCTTTTGGTGATATAGTGCATTAGTATGATTACATCACAAATAGCATGAAAAGTATGATGTTAGAATGTGTCTGGTGTCTCGGTTCTATACCCTACCCTACTTTTACCCTAGTTCTTTATTAGGGAATGTGGTATTTTTTCCCCATTTGTAATTTGCTAATTAATTTGCTAAATGAAATGAATTGCCCCATTTGACCCCCCCCCCCCCCCCCCATGTGTACGCCTATGCTGGAAGCATATGTACTTCCACAAAATATGTTGTGCTAGTAAATATCTCATGTTTTCTTTCTGCATTATAAATGAGTGTATGAAAAGTTGGTAGCTAACTTAATCATTATAATTTTCTCCACTGAGCATTGGTGCATTGGTAACTACACTGGGTTTGACTGTTTATATCATAGCATACAAGCTTTTGGCCATATCAGTGTCCTCCAACATGTGGTATTATACACTTTACTGATTCATTCCTAATAATGTCTTGTTACCAATATTAATCTGGCATTGTTGAGGGAATTGATCATGAAACCATGGATGTGTGAAATGGGCTGGACAAAGTTATTGCTTCTTATGATCTCATTGACATTTTGTTTATGATGCCAATAGATTTTAGTCAGATTATGAGATAGTAATATATCAGTTTATGCTTGATTGATATGTTATTTAGCTTCTTAGCCTTTGTATTTATGCTGAGTGTTACATTTATCGAACTGATGATGATTTCAGGATTTCATTGTTTGTTCCTTCTAAAATTCAAAAATGTGGGACTGGGTCTTCAACATCCACGATGGATATCTGGAGAGTCTGTGCCGCGGATTCAAAAATGGAATATTGAAGAACAATGACTATCTCAATTTGGTACAATGTGAAACTCTGGAAGGTAAGCCTACTGCATTCATCCTGCTGGTAAACAGTATGTTGTATGTGTCATGTGTGGCTCAACTTCAATATTTCAGCTGTATTCAGCGGTATTCAACTTCAATATTTGTCTATGCATTTGTTCTGTGATTTGTACAACACCTACCAACAAGTACAACACCTACAATTTTCAGGGAAGATACAATGTATGCTGTGTTGTCAAAGCTATATTAAGTGACAACATTACAACATAATTATAACCAACATGCTCACTTAAGCTCTTTAAGCAGCTGCTATGTGCTTAACTTTTATTGTATCCCTTTTGTCCTAACTCACATAACTAAATCAAGGCCTATACTGATATGACTTACCATGCCTGACCTGACCTGACCTAAACGTGACCTGTGCTGCGGCAGACCTGAAGCTGCACCTGCAGTCGACGGACTACGGCCACTTCCTAGCGAACGAAGCCGGGCCGCTGTCCGTGACCACCATCGACGACCGGCTGCGGGACAAGCTGGTGCTGGAGATCCAGCACATCCGCAACCACTCGGTCGAGCCGCTCTCCACCTTCATCGACTACATCACGTCAGTGCCCGCATACACACAGGAAAGACTATATCACGTCAGTGCCCGCATACAGACACAGGGAAGACTACAGCATGTCAGTACCCGCATACACACACGTACATACACAGGGAAGACTACAGCATGCCAGTACCCGCATACACACACGTACATACACAGGGAAGACTACATCACGTCAGTACCCGCATACAGACACAGGGAAGACTACAGCATGCCAGTACCCGCATACACACACGTACATACACAGGGAAGACTACATCACGTCAGTACCCGCATACACACACGTACATACACAGGGAAGACTACATCACGTCAGTGCCCGCATACAGACACAGGGAAGACTACATCATGCCAGTACCCGCATACAGACACAGGGAAGACTACAGCATGCCAGTACCCGCATACACACACGTACATACACAGGGAAGACTACATCATGCCAGTACCCGCATACACACACGTACATACACAGGGAAGACTACATCATGTCAGTACCCGCATACACACACAGGGAAGACTACAGCATGCCAGTACCCGCATACAGACACAGGGAAGACTACATCACGTCAGTGCCCGCATACAGACACAGGGAAGACTACAGCATGCCAGTACCCGCATACAGACACAGGGAAGACTACATCATGCCAGTACCTGCATACAGACACAGGGAAGACTACAGCATGCCAGTACCCGCATACAGACACAGGGAAGACTACATCATGCCAGTACCCGCATACATACACAGGGAAGACTACAGCATGCCAGTACCCGCATACACACACGTACATACACAGGGAAGACTACATCATGCCAGTACCCGCATACACACACGTACATACACAGGGAAGACTACATCATGTCAGTACCCGCATACATACACAGGGAAGACTACATCATGCCAGTACCCGCATACACACACGTACAGACACAGGGAAGACTACATCATGCCAGTACCCGCATACAGACACAGGGAAGACTACAGCATGCCAGTACCCGCATACACACACATACATACACAGGGAAGACTACATCACGTCAGTACCCGCATACACACACGTACATACACAGGGAAGACTACATCATGCCAGTACCCGCATACACACACGTACATACACAGGGAAGACTACATCATGCCAGTACCTGCATACAGACACAGGGAAGACTACAGCATGCGAGTACCCGCATACACACACGTACAGACACAGGGAAGACTACAGCATGCCAGTACCCGCATACAGACACAGGGAAGACTACATCACGTCAGTACCCGCATACACACACGTACATACACAGGGAAGACTACATCATGTCAGTACCCGCATACACACACGTACATACACAGGGAAGACTACATCATGTCAGTACCCGCATACACAGGGAAGACTACATCATGCCAGTACACAGGGGAGACTATGTAATGTCAGTACAATGTGTATACATACAAATGGGAGACTACAACCTATCGGTGTCCTAATTCTTAAGACTATAGAGTGTTTGAGGGTTCTTGCCCAGTTGAATAGCCAAGTCCATTGGTGAATGGGTGAACTGGTCCATTGGCTGGTGTCCTATTGGTCATAGACGTGACATACGTCAACAATCCGGGTCCTTTGTCATGTGCTTTGCTTTGTAATCACTGCGCCACCTCGTTTTGTGAGCATCATTTCACTTCATGAAGATGCTCCTGATCTTGGCGAGCTGGTAATTTGTCATTGCATCAGGCCGTTGACGGGCGGTGCTGCCGTGCCACTGACCCGCGTCTGACCCGCGTCTGACCCGCGTCTGACCCTCGTGTGACCCGCGTCTGACCACCATGACATGTGCGGCAGGTACGGCTACATGATCGACAACATCATCCTGCTGATCACGGGCACGCTGCACCAGCGGCCGCTCTCCGAGCTGCTGCCCAAGTGCCACCCGCTCGGCAGCTTCGAGCAGATGGAGGCGATCCATGTGGCCTCCACGCCAGCCGAGCTCTACAGTGCCGTACTCGTCGACACGCCACTCGGTAGGCGACGCCGCCACGGGTTGGCTGTGGGAGGGAAGGGTCTGCGCGGGGGCGACGCCGCCACGGGTCGGCTGTGGGAGGGAGGGACGCCGCCACGGGTCGGCTGTGGGAGGGAGGGGTCTGCGCGGGGGCGACGCCGCCACGGGTTGGCTGTGGGAGGGAGGGTTCTGCGTGGGGTTTGCTGCGAGGGTGGGGTCTGCAGGGGCGGGGGTTGGTGGTCTTGGGTCTGAACGCGCGCGGGAACACTAAGCTGTATTTGGTTTGTTGGCATTTTGTTGATTTAGTATACTATTTGTCTTTTTGAATACGGTGGGTGCTGTGTCTCTCGGTTGAAGATTGAAGTTGGCATGCCAGTGGGTCGGTTTGTTTGTTTTGCCATGGTCGTATTTTCGGGGAAGTTGTGTTCAAGTTGCACTTGTGACGATCGCGTGGCCGAGACCAGACGTGGAGTGTTGATGCTGGTGATGCTGTGTTGATGATGTTGATGCTGTGTTGATGTTGATGCTGTGTTGATGATGGTGATGCTGTGTCCATGATGTTGATGCTGTGTTGATGATGGTGATGCTGTGTCCATGATGTTGATGCTGTGTTGATGATGGTGATGCTGTGTCCATGATGTTGATGCTGTGTTGATGATGGTGATGCTGTGTCCATGATGTTGATGCTGTGTTGATGATGGTGATGCTGTGTCCATGATGTTGATGCTGTGTTGATGCTGGTGATGCTGTGTCCATGATGTTGATGCTGTGTTGATGCTGGTGATGCTGTGTCCATGATGTTGATGCTGTGTTGATGCTGGTGATGCTGTGTCCATGATGTTGATGCTGTGTTGATGATGGTGATGCTGGTGATGCTGTGTTGATGATGTTGATGCTGTGTTGATGCTGTTGATGCTGTGTTGATGCTGTGTTGATGCTGGTGATGCTGTGGCGGTCACCCGGAAACACACGCAGGATAGTTCCAGCATCGAGCTGACTGATTTCGTTGGGAGTAGAGAGCTTAGAGAGGTATTGGCCAGGTAGAGCCGGGGCCGGGTTAGGAGTCATGTAATGGAAAGAGCGCTGATGGAGACGATGGTCTTATATAAGATCACTTCTTCGAGTGCGACGGGTCGGCGCTCGAGCTGATAAAGACGATTTGCCATCGGTGTGTTAATTAAAGCTTGCAGTTGAGTAATGTCAGGTGGAAGTTACGTGGCGCGCATTAAGGATGTCGCTGTTCGTTTCGTCATCCGTCGAACTACATATCTTCTATCTGGAGCTCTGCTCCTCGCCTTCCTCACCTCAATCTCACACTGCTGACGTACTTTTGCAGTATACAGTATTCAGGTGACTTCGGGCGTCATGAAGATAGGTGCAGGCATCGTGACTTGCCCGCTCTGGTCTCGCTCATGATCAGTTTGGCCATGTTGGCAATGATATAATTGCTTACTTGTTGGGTTAAAGTGCAGAAATGGTGTTCTGATGATTTCTTTATCAAATGAAATGCCAATTGCAAATCCGCCATTACTGCAATCCGAATCTGTGGTCCATTTGTTTGAAGGTCGATCCCCAGGAAATGGAAGGTTCCCATTGGAAGGTTCCCATTAGTTTCAACTGCACGGCTATGTTTCAAAATGGATGCGTTGTGACCTTCGGTCCATGTAATGTCATTTTTTTGTTTAAAGATGATTTCCACCTTTGTTATCCATTCCAATGACCATTGTTCCCGAGTTCAGCACTTCGATGTCAGGGATGTCAGTGGCTTTCATGCTACCCGAAAACCGACTGCCCTGTCTTAATTCGTGTCATGCCAGGCCACTACCATTTGGACCAGGTGACCTCGCCTCCAGCAACGATAGTCGATACGCCTTTATGGCAGTATTCAGAGCTGCGCTGCTGAATGAGTTCTGCAATCGAGGGCGATCGCTAAAGACATCCTTTTCGAATAAATGGACGAATGGCGACATCCATAGGACACGAACGGGTTTCGACAACTCCGAACTAATTATGCTAACTATATGGTATGCCTCATTAACGATATTCCTGACCAATTTCTGTATGTATTGTCCACTGGCTCTAATGCGCGCTTCGTAACTTCCACCTGACATTACTCAACTGAAAGCTCTAGATAACACATCGATGATATCAGTTCGAGCGCCGACCCGTCGCACTCGAAGAACTGAGCTTATATAAGACCATCGTCTCCATCAGCGCTCTTTCCATTACCTAACTCCTAACCCGGTCCCGGCTCTACCTGGCCAATACCTCTCTAAGCTCTCGAAATCAGTCAGCTCGATCCTGGAACTATCCTGCGTTTGTTCCCGGGTGACCGTGTGTGTTCGTTAAACTCACTATCGTCGTCGTCGTCGTCGTCGTCGTCGTCGTCGTCGTCGTCGTCGTCGTCGTCGTCGTCGTCGTCGTCGTCGTCGTCGTCGTCGTCGTCGTCGTCGTCGTCGTCGTCGTCGTCGTCGTCGTCGTCGTCGTCGTCGTCGTCGTCGTCGTCGTCGTCGTCGTCAGTGATTTCTGGACCAAGCACCAAGCACAAGTCTTGGGACCAAGGTGGTAAATGGAACTCTCACAGTGGTCCGAGGTGTATGTGGGCCGGGTCGATTTCTTCAGCGCCTCGCCGAGGGATTTGGAGCCCAGTCCCCGGTACAGAAAGCAGGCAGCTTACCACTGTGCCAGATTACCGACACCCGTGCGTGTATCCGGTACCGTAAACTGACGTCACATTCGTCCCCACAGCGCCGTTCTTCGTCGACTGTATCTCGGAGCAGGACCTGGACGAGATGAACATTGAGATCATCCGCAACACGCTCTACAAGGCCTACCTCGAGTCCTTCTACGGCTTCTGCAGCAACGTCGGCGGCACCACGGCCGACGTGATGTGCGAGATTCTGGCCGTGAGTAGCGAGTGACGTCATAAAGGCTGGCGTCGTTGAGTGACGTCATAAAGTCCCGGCTGGCGTCGTTGGTCATTACCGGGCAGCATCATATAATTGAGAAATTTGGGTGGAGAATGGCACCCAATCCAGAATAATTTTCCACTCTCTTTCCCTTACTTTCACGAGAATATTCCACTCCTAAACTCCTACGAGAATATTCCACCAAACAAAGTCTAATGCTTACTTGCCCCTCAGTTTCCTTCCACAGGCTAGTAAGTTCAAGAAAGAAAAGGGAAAAGTTGAGTATAAATTACTCAGCCACAACTTTGTGAAATGTTCTCTTCAATGGGGGTTTCTGCTCAAAATTGTGCGCAATATAGTCATTTTGGGGTTGAGTTTTCCACTCTTTAAAGGGAATGCTTCACCTTTGTATTGGTTTTGAACTGAGATAGCTATTATCTTTGACCGTTATTGAAATGTCTAAATTATTAAGGTCATTTTCCCAAAAACTTCTCCGTTTTTAAGCAATTTAATTTATCATTTGCAGAATGGGGTCTAGGCTAGTGCCGCCGCTGATTGGCTGACAGCGACTTCAAGATTGTTGGTCCTGGAAGTCAGACGACCTGTATTTCTCGAACCTGGGCGAGTACGATGTAAACAACGGCCAACGCGATAGGTTGCGGTCCAAGTTGAAGTTTTTTGCGTTGTTTGAAGTCTCAGTTATGGATTGATTGTTTGTTTTATATGAATATTGAGCTATCGCACTGCCTCGCATTTGTCATTGTGTTCTGTGCGGGAGAAGACACAGTTACACAATGTTTGTATTTAAATCGCCAGAATTGTCTGGAAACGATTGTGCCGTATGTTGGCAGCTAAAGGTTTTCTATATAGCTCTCTAGCTCAATAATGACGTCATCATCCCAAATTTACTCACTTAATTTGTAGAAAGTTAAGTGACTTTTCAAGAGATAAAAATATCACCATCGTTTTCAGCAGCTTCATATATATATATATATATATATATATATATATATATATATATATATATATATATATATATATATATATATATATATATATATATATATATATATATATATATATATATATATATATATATATATATATATATATATATATATATATATATATATATATATATATATATATATATATATATATATATATATATATATATATATATATATATATATATATATATATATATATATATATATATATATATATTTCATATATTTCAGCACACTTCATATTTTTGTACTACAACCAGCGTATATTTGACAACTTTCAAAAAGGTGAAACATTCCCTTTGATGTCTTTTTTAGGAATAATTTTTGCACTCCGCACCCTAGCACAAAACCAATTCAAAGAGGCCTTTTGCATAAAACCTACGAAACTGAAAAATTACGATTCCTCTTAGAATCGTAACTATTCCAAGACATCGTGTTTCACCAAGATCCTGAAAATAAAAAGAACAGTGATGAATTTACGCCGGTGCGTGAAGCTGTTCCAAGGAATCATACAAAATAAGGTTTGAGAAAAAGTAGTCTGGTTATCACGCTGCATCCGCGAAATAAATGTTAAAATCCTAAACTAGCAGGTAAAAATATACGAAGGGTATAGTTGCTTTGATTTTGAGTGGAGACATTTGGTAAACATCGGTTTTCTTTAGTATTGCTGATAAGGAGCGCGGATAAATGGAGTTTGTCGAGGACGAAGAGGTTCTCCAACTGGAAAACCGTCTCCGAAAACGCCCAAGGACGTTCCGTCCCAGAATAAACAATAATTAAGCATGGAGTGTCCTGTGTCAGAATCATTCAGGTAAACATAACGTCCGTGAAGTTAGCGACTAATTCAGCGATGGATTCGGCACAAATTCAGATTTGCCCCAAACTTCGCCCAACGTCAATTTTGATACGCTGATCACGAATATGACCTTCATTTTGCTGTTCAAGGTCATCTCCAAGGTCAAAGGAAGGGATACCGCATAACGTCCCTAATGTATTGCCGGATCGTTACCAAAGTGGTCCCAGATGATAGACAGGCTCCATATCTAACGTCCGTCACCGTAACTCAGGGTCTCCGCCACGCCTTTGAAATGGGGGGGGGGGGGGGCAGGATCAAGGGAAGCTGAGTGGTCGGCGTCCGCGAAAAGTTGTTGACGGGGGAGGGGGGACGTCAACCAAAAAGTTGTTGACCGGGGGGGGGGGGGGGGTGCAATGATAAAAACCGATAAGCTGTTGAGCAGGGTGGGGGTGGAGCGTCAGCGAAATGCTGTTGAGCGGTGGGGGTGGGGGGATGTCAGCGAAAGCTTGTTCAACAGGCGAGAGGTAGGTATGTACCTAACAAATCATGAGTACAACTGAACACTGATTTATAGTTGTTTGTCGGGGAAAATGGGGGGATACTCCCCCTTGGCCCAAGAATGGGGGAAACTTTCCTCCGTCCCCCGTGGCGGAGTCCCTGGCATTACTTATTAGGTAATTCGAATATATAAACGCTCGGTCGGCGTGGCGCCGCCCGAGCGGCCACCGCGGCGCGGCATTGAAAGGGGCAGAGACGGCCGGAGAGACGGTGGCGGTGGCGGACAGTCGTCTGCCGCCGTCTCCCTGCCGGCCGCTGCCGTCTCTCCGGCCGCTGCCGTCTCTCCGGCCGCCCCTGCCTCCTCCACTGCCGTGGCGGCCGGCTCGGGCGGCGCCACGCCGTCCCCAGCGCCTGGAGCGGCCCAGGAGCGTCGTCCGGCCGGGCGGCGGCGGCCAAACCCAGCAGCCGTACGGCCAACGGCTCGGCGCAGCCCGAGGAAGAGCCACTACCGCGGTCCCGTTTTGTCCGCGTTGTTGTGTTAGTCCCGTGTGCTGCCATCTAGTAGCAGCAGCAGTCACCGTATTCAGACAGGCCACCCATGCACACATCAGCTGCCTGGGAGGCGGATGAACATCATTATCTAAGACAGATCCTAATATCAATGCAGATGGTGATAATATTGGTTTCGGACGAATTACTAAGTATTTCGTATTATATGTATGCCCAACGGTTGTGTAGCCATACTTTAAATAGCTTGGATGCGCTGTAGCTATTTGACACTACTTTATTCTGGATATGACGTCATATCTTAGAATCGGGCACATTCTAAGACAGGAAATAGGAGGATGGTGAAAATTCAAAATACGAAGTTTCGTAGAATCTGCTCTTTCTTTGATTTTCTAAGATTTACTCCAGCGACGTATATCGTAAGTTTTATGCAAAAGGCCTCAGCTCCTTGTTACCGGGCGACCTGATTGGTCGGTACTGAGACCGAGTGACGTCATAGAGAGATACCGGCCGTCTGTGGCGTCATGTGTGACATGAGACTGACCTTGTGCGCGGGGCACGGGGACACATGGTGCTGCCCCCTACCTCACAAAACCTGCGGCGAGGTGGCGCCACTTGAGCACGGATCCACAGCTTAGGACTAACCCCGACTGTGTATGTAACACAGCATCTCTTAGCCTGCCTGTGTCAGTGTTTGTGTCACGTCTTCACCCGACTATCTCTCTATGTGTGTAACATCCTATCTCTAACCCCGCCTCCCTCCGCAGTTCGAGGCAGACCGCCGCGCCATCATCATCACGATCAACTCGTTCGGCACGGAACTGAGTAAGGACGACCGCAGCAAGCTGTACCCGCGCTGCGGCAAGCTCAACCCGGACGGCATCGCCGCGCTGGGCAGGGCCGATGACTACGAGCAGGTCAAGGCCGTGGCCGAATACTACGGCGTGAGTAACACGCTCCATTCGCCGATTTCGTGCGTACGCATTAGACACTACACAGTACGTCGTGTGGCTGTAAAATACGGTGGCAGTGGCGTGAGTATAACATTAAGTGGCGGTGGTGCTGGTATAACGCACGACGCAGTGGCTTGTTTGGTAGAGGCGCTGCAGTGTGCGGTGCCGCGAAATGTACAAGTGCTGGTGCTGATGAGCGTGTTCTTAGACATCCTGTGTGATACTTCGATGTAGTGATTTGGAATGCGGTAGAATGCGGTGCTGCCCTGGGAAAGCGACTCCCCGCGCTCCTCTCAGTGATCCGGTGCGCTGTGTGTGTGTGCCGGGATGTCGTCTATAGGACCGCGTCATCACCTGGTTGGTCCGTTTTCAGGAGTACCGCGCGCTGTTCGACGAGGCCGGCAACAACCCTGGAGACAAGACCCTGGAGGACAAGTTCTTCGAGAGGGAGGTGCGTAGCCCGACTGCCAAGCCCGCCTCGCTCCAACTCCACCCGCCGTTACAGTGTGTCGAGTAGTTGGCTGTCTTGTGTGCCACCCGCCGTTACAGGGTGTCGAGTAGTTGGCTGTCTTGTGTGCCACCCGCCGTTACAGGGTGTCGAGTAGTTGGCTGTCTTGTGTGCCACCCGCCGTTACAGGGTGTCGAGTAGTTGGCTGTCTTGTGTGCCACCCGCCGTTACAGGGTGTCGAGTAGTTGGCTGTCTTGTGTGCCACCCGCCGTTACAGTGTGTCGAGTAGTTGGCTGTCTTGTGTGCCACCCGCCGTTACAGGGTGTCGAGTAGTTTGCTGTCTTGTGTGCCACCCGCCGTTACAGTGTGTCGAGTAGTTGGCTGTCTTGTGTGCCACCCGCCGTTACAGGGTGTCGAGTAGTTGGCTGTCTTGTGTGCCACCCTCCGTTACAGGGTGTCGAGTAGTTGGCTGTCTTGTGTGCCACCCGGAGGGGCTGTCTTGTGTGTCACCCTGAGTGGCTGTCTTGTGTGCCACCCTGAGTGGCCGTCTTGTGTGCCACCCTGATTGAATTTCTGCTCGTCAGATCGATGCCAACACAATGATGATTCCAGTTAGTTGAAGCCTTGACTGATCTTCCAGTTCCAATTACGCGTGCACTTTATGCAGTGGCAATTTATCTTTTATCTCTCATTTGTATTATTTTGTGAAACTTAAGTCTTCACTGAGCGCTGTTTCTGAGATGAGCCTTGTAGATGCAATCATCTGTCCAAGTATTATGCTCGCGACGATGCGGCTGTATGAACCGATACCGCAGATTCTAACGATGTCTTCCGCACCTCCCCAGGTTCGCCTCAACATCAACGCGTTCCTGCAGCAGTTCCACTACGGCACCTTCTACTCCTACCTGAAGCTGAAGGAACAGGAGTGCCGCAACATCGTCTGGATCGCGGAATGCGTCTCGCAAAAGCACAAGGCCAAAATCGACAACTATATCCCTATCTGGTAGGCGCTGATAGGTGCTGGCGGCGGGTCGGTGTCGCTGATTGGTGGAGAGGGTGTGAAAGGACAGCGCTGGTTGGTTGATGTTGGGATCGGCAGCGCTGATTGGTCGAGACTCGAGATGTTGGAATCGGCAATGCTGATTGGTGGAGATGGTGGAATGGGCAGCGCTGATTGGTTATGTGTGTGAGCGTACCAGTCGCTTGAAACGACGACCTGCTTGACCCGTGACCCATCTGAATAACCTTCGGGAAATAGTAGTGTTTGGTCCGTTTTGGATTTATTCGCAACCTTCCAAAAAAGCTAGACCTCTCAGATTCCAGTTATTTTTCATCGTCTAATATCGTGGCTTGCGTCGGTGCTACGTTTTTATCGAAGAGTGGTAGTTAAGTTCCCAAACTTCACCTCTCACCACCTATTTCTCTAGCATGCCAATTCTGAAAATAATCTCTTAACCGCGACCTGTATGTAAATGCGGTACGTGACGGATGGACTATAACGTATACATATGTAAATGTCCCGTGTAAATCATGTGTGCGTGTGTCGAATTATTGATTTATATACATACATGTTGTGATGAATAATTGTATAAACATATGTTGCTGCATATATGCCTGTTTATTTAGCAGAACCCGACGAGCGGCGCTGTCTGTGTCCCGCGGTCCGCGCTGCTAGTGTTGTGACGTAGTGAGAGAGCCCCGACTTCAGAGCGCAGAGCCGGCCCTGTCACCCCGTACATTCCAATCCGCCGCTCTGCTGCTGCTGTCGGGCGGCCAGTGGAGAGGGCACCCGGAATAAAGACGCGCACCGATCGCCCTGCGTGTTTTGGTAGGCTCTACGACGAGTACACGACGGATGAAGCCGAGATGGAGAGAGGAGTTGACGGGCGTTGGTGGGGTAAATCTCTACAGGATAGATGACGGTGAACTCGTGATGCAGCCTGCAAATATGCTTTCCTTGTGACTTCACTCGTGACAAACGAGCACTGGAGATGCAGACGGAGCGAAAAGCGGAGAATCTGGGTACAATGACTAACTGATGTCTTGTTCTACGGGTCACAGCGGCACGGGGCCACCCACGCATGTGTAGACTATTGAACCGATTAGGGTTTCCATCGGCGCAAGTTGCACTTGCGCCGACAAACTTTTCAACGGGTTCTGTTTTTTGTTTTGTTCGGCCGTTCCTGCTGCGCTTTAAATCACCTTCCTTCCGCTGAATTTTGTTCTAAGTACAATCGCTAAAGGGAAACGAACTGGGAAGACGAGTGCTTGTGTGAGTAAATTACATTTCTCGACGAGGTTAAAGGGACACTCCCACCTTCCCAAAAGTTGTCAAATGTACGCCGCTTGTGGTGAAAAATATGAAATACTTGCTGCCGAACACGATTATGACATTTGTTTCTCGGAAACGGTGCTCAATTTCATAAAAAAGTTGAGTTTTAATATTTGGGTTGATGTCATATTGAGCTCTTAGAGAGCTATACAGAAATCCTTTACGCTGCCAAAGTATGGCACAATTATTTCGAGATAATTCTGGCGCTTTGAATACAAAACAAACCATTTACCAAACCATTTGAAACACGCAAATGTATCCAAGTATAACCTTAAAACAAGTCGACTATCATCACCATTTGGTAAAAAGTGGTGACGTCATCGGCTTTAGACCCCTATTCAAATACACGTGGGGTTTATTTGTTACAATTGTCAAGACCCATCTCGAATTTCTTTTTGACTAGACCTGTGTGGTTGTTTTAACTGCTACCCTACTTAATTTCAATGCAAATCCAACACCATGGCTATCTCAACTCAAAACTAATGTTAAAGGGAGTGTGCCTACTGTCTTGGAATGTCAAAAATATTTGTCATACATTAAGTAGCTATTGGTTTGATTGTTGTATATGATGAAATTCACATCTGGAGCCCCTTTAGTTGAATTTTTGCTTATATTTTTTCTTCTTATTTTTGTTCGATATCTATAGAACGATCGTCACTATGGTGATGTTATATAAAACGGCGCACATAAGACAATGCAATTACGGTCACATCATGCAAGATAGAAAGACAAGTTTTGCACAGCACGTTCTTGCCACTGTGAACATGTATTATGTGCAAATTTCGTAGCTCTAAATTGATATCTTCTTTAAAAAAATGGCCATCGGCCATCATCGAAAAACATGATAGCCGTCCAGTTTCTGTTCGGCTGCTGCTGTCAGCGTGCACGAGCTGTTTTGTTGAATTGCTATTGGCCGGCGCTAACAATATGCTAGCAGTTTAATCGATAGTTGCAGTGCTTCTAGTAGCGGAAGCCCTCTGGAGTCTACCCGATAACTTTTTGCTCCCAGCAAGTTCCTGGAGTCTTTGGAATATCTCAGCAACTAGGGCGAATCTGGAGAAACGAAGTCATGGGTCAATTCAGAAAATTATGTTCTATAGACCAGTGTCAATAACCCCAAATAAGCGATGTGAGTAGGCACACTCCTACTGAGTGTCCGGGTTTAAGGTGGGATTATACGGGTTTCCGTCCTGAAAGTAAATGCACTCTTTTGCAGTTGTATGAGCTTTAAACACGTTTAAGACATATAACAAGGACCTCAATGCTCATTTAGTCCATTATTTCAGAAATTATCAGCGTTAAAACTTGGGCGTTTTTCGAGACTAGTATCAGATAACGAGTACTTGATCGGCACTACTGTCCACCACTTTTATCTTAAGATCAATTTGAGAGTTTTGAATTATCTGCAAGTCTTACACTGGATCACAAAATTATTATGCAATTCAAAACTGACGGGACTTTGTATTACTACACACTGTTCGTTGAGGTTTTGTGTTTTTGTGGTTTTCTTTTCTCTGGCCTTTAGCGTTGAGAATTTGGTGGTGGCGTATTAATTTTTTGGCATGAAAATTCATGAAAAATATATAATTGTATGGGAAAACTAGGTATCTGCTGCTGTCGTTGGAACAAAACAAGTTTATTTTCTTTCAAATATTGCTTACTTTACCGGAAATATGACATACGTGAGGTGTTTGTATTAGCATCAAAGAGATGACTGGCTCTGCCTCAGCCGGTCCTGCAGAAAATACGCGGTGGCATCACCGCGCACTTTGGAATGTCCGTACGTGCAGAAGAGGTCATTTCTAGAAAAATGTGGCTACCGTGGGATTTCTACCACCTTTATAAGTACGTTTTACTATGTAACTCAATTATTCTGGGAAAACCCCGTATAATCCCTTTACCAGAATCACCGGTCCCTGCAGGAGTAAGAAGTCATCTCACTTTAATCTCACTGAATTAACTAAAAGGCGCCGCGGGCATGCCGGCATGATGTACCAATTTCACGTCGTGCTTTCAATGTCAGAGCTTTGCCAGGTTTGGGAAAACCGCATAAATTAATTCCTTGCTCGGAAACCAATTGCCTAACTATTCAATGACATAGCAATTTGGTCTGGTGAAAAGCAGAATTTCGTATAGACCTCGTTTGACGTTTCCGTTGTTCAGCGAAGCGAAGGTATGGAGGCCTTAGTTCCTTCTGGTGCCATTCACGTCTGATTCGAAGGCTGTCGGAGCGCAACTTCATCAGAGGTAACCTGTCCCTATTGCGTCGCCACGTCGCCATTTTGCATCGCCACGCACGCCACATTCGTAAATTATTCCCACTTCTGCCTGCCATTCCCCCTCCCCCGTCGACACGACCGCATCAACCGTAATAATTTATTCGTCCAGGCAGAAACCAGCGCGCCACGGAGCACAAACTCTGAAGGTTATACGACTGCTAGGGTGTACGCACACAGAACGGTGTCCAGCGTCACGCCGCCGCCCTCCCCGGGAATCGAACCCACGGCCGCGGTGGAGCGCGATCGTGCCACCAGGAGCGGTGCCCGCTGAGGTAGAGCGATGGCGGGGGCGGCGGGCGGTGTGGCCGCCGCCAGCCGGCGGTTTGTACTGGTACACTGAGCTGGTGCGGTACGGGCTGGACCGGACGCCGGCGCCGGGGAGGTAGTCTACCGACGCCGGCCGGCGCAGACACTACCGATAGTCTAACAAATCAAATACCATAAACATAGGCACATGCACAGCAGTTGTAGTATACGGGAGGGCGGGGCGGCGCGGCGGGGACCGTCCACCCCGCCCACACATCAACAGATACCAGCGGGGCGCCGCGGCGCCGGGCGAACCGCGCGCGTCATGCGCTCAGCGCGCGGCCCGCACCGCGTCGCGGGACGCCCCAAACACCATGTAAGCAAAGAGTAACGGAGAACGTTATACTGAATACAGCTATGATACAGCGGCAGCGCGCGGCGTCCGCCGTCCGCGCCGGCCCGGCAGCAGAACGAGACCTGAGAGGGCGCCGGGCGGGGCGCGGCGCGACGGCCGCCGACGCCGCCTCCGGGCGGCGGCCCGACCGCCGGGCGAGGTAGGGGCAGGCCTGTCAGCGCTCCTCTGCGACTCCGTCTCTGGCTCTCTGACACTTGGTGGCCCGGCGGTCGCGGCGCGCGAGGTAGGGTCAACCCTAGACAGTCTCTGGTTGGTCGGCCGGGAAGGGACGCGGTTTCGCCGGCGGGAGCTCGGTTGGCGCTCCCCTGCAGGTTCTCTCTCCTCTCATCTTCTCTCTCTCTCTCTCACTTGCCTCACTCTCTCCTGGGCTCATTGGGCGGGCCGGGCTCGCCCCGTGGCCCGCCAGGCACGCGGCGACGCGCTTCACGCGCGCGAGCCAGTCTAGCTCTCACATATAAAATTCAACAAAAATTTCATTAACACATATAAAAAATAAACAATTTACTCACTAGACATATAAAAGACATCGATTCCCGCGCGCCTATCAGCTAGAGGTTCCGGTCGTGGTGCGGGGCCGGCGCGGGGGCGCGCGGCCGGCGTGCGGTGCGCGCCCCCGGCCGGCCGCGCGGCGCTGGTGGTCCTGAGTGTCCGTTTGAGGGCCAGGACCGCCGGCGGCGGCGCGGCGGCGCTGCGGCGCTGCGGCGCTGCGGCGCTGCGGAGAGAGTGTGGGAGAGGATGGCTGTCATTCGGTGGAGGCCGGTGGTCGGTGGCGGCGTGCTGCTGGGCGGCGGCGGTGGTCGGTGGCGGCGACGCTCAGACGAGCGGCTGCGGCGCTTGTGGCAGCGGCGGCGGCGGCGGCGGCTGTGAGGGCGGCGAGAGTGGCGCACGCGGCGGCCGGCCGGTCGGCGGTGGGCACTGCGACACCAGCGCGCGGATCCGCCGCTGCGCCGACTGCACTGAGTAGAACGGACCCACCATGTGCACGACCGTCTCCTCCGGCGCCACGCCGTCCTCCGGCGGCTGTGGCAGCTTGATGAGTGTGCCGGTGGAGCGCTGCAGCTCGCGCACATTCTGGCCCTTCTTGCCGATGATGCGGCCCACCTGGGAGCTGGACACGGCCATCTCCACCGGCAGACGAACGTCTTCGATACCAACGCCGTACCCCTCCTCCCGCATCTTATCGAATATCAAAAACTGCGCCTGTGAACAGCAATGAACAGGAAGAGGCGGGTCAGTGGGGCCGGCGAACGCACCAGGGCGTACATATACAGTCGGACATACCATACATAGGGGTACACGATGTTGAGTGGGGAAACTGTACGCTGTTTTACATGTCAAGTGTCAGGCATGCCTGTGGCCCCAGTCTGAGCAGGTATCGATGTCAGCCCACGTGTCAGTTGGAGATCAGTCAGTGAGCATACGTACCACCCCCAAAGAAAGATTCTAATCGGAGCTACGTTTCCAAGTATACAATGTTGCCTACCGTTATCAGTATAGCGCGCGACAGCCTGGTAAGTCAGGAGATGTTCAGTATAAACTCAGCACAGAGACAGGCCCCCATCACTATCAGTCAGTCTCACACACACAAAAATGTCGAAACTTATTTACTTCAGAAAAAGCATACCTAAAAACATGTCTAGCATGCCAGATCGCACCACAGCTGGGGCACACTTGCGTCAAGCAGGCCAATCAACTCCGCGACAATACCCGTCCTACCGACCATCCTCCCCCTCCCACACACACACCCTGCCCGCTCCCCGCGGCGCACTCACCTTCCACTGGGCCTCTGGCGTGCCGAAGATGGACACCTTCCTCTCCGACACATACTCGAGCAGCGGCGCCTTGTGGCTGCCCTCTGGACTCTCCGCCGTCGGCGAGCGGCGGTCGCCGGGCGATCCGAGCGACTCGTCCTCCTGCTGGCCAATCTTCACCGACGCGCCGCTGAAGCGGATGATGTTCCTGATGTAGTTGCCCTTGCGGCCGATGATGGCGCCGACGGCTGCGCTCGGCACGTACAGGTAGACGGTCTCGGAGAGGGGCTGTGCCTGCTGGCTGGGCCCGGCGCTGGGGTACACGGGCGGGTAGGAGGCGGGCCCGGCGCCGTACAGGCCCGGCCCGCCGCGGCTGTAGCCCAGACCGATGGTGGACATCATGGCCATCGGGTGGAGGCCCGGGTACATGACGGTCTGCGGCGCCAGCGCCTGCAGGTCGTTCTCGTAGCTCTGACGGAGTTTGGCGACCACGAGCCGCTCGGCGTCCGACATGCCATCCAGGCCACCCTTGATGGTGATGGTGCGCTCCAGGTTGAAGCTGTTGATATCCGCCACACTGCAGAATGATACAGGACCAAGACGTCAGAACAGCACGCACGCACAGGGGCCAGAGATGAACAGAACCAGATCAGTGGTAAAGGGCTGTACGATGACAATACTGGGCAGTGCTGTATTTTAGACAGACTTCGGAGCGGGGAGACCTAGTAAACGTCAGAGTGCAGCGATAACGTTGACGATGAAGGATAACGAGTGCGTGAGAGTAAAAAAAGCACACAGAAGCAGACTGATGTTGAATTTGTATAATTACTATGAGGATTGACATATACAATACACTATCCTAAACACTGGCAAGATCGAGACAGGACATACAAAAAACAACACCACAGTAGTCGATATCTTCATCCCCGCCTTGTCCTCTCCCCTGTCCCCGCGGCGAGACCGCACACCTCCGCTGTGTCGTAAGAAGCGCAATATCATCGACACACGTCAGCAGCATTGCCGATAAACCCGCGCGTGCACACGGCTCGAGTCAGAAGAATGCGTCACAACGCACTGAGTCACAGAATGCGTCACGGCCGGTTCACGCTGCGATACGTGGCGAGGGGCAGAAGTGCCGGGGAGGGGTGGGACAGCGGTGCCGGGGAGGGGTGGGGCAGAAGTGCCGGGGAGGGGTGGGACAGCGGTGCCGGGGAGGGGTGGGGCAGAGGTGCCGGGGAGGGGTGGGACAGCGGTGCCGGGGAGGGGTGGGGCAGCGGTGCCGGGGAGGGGTGGGACAGCGGTGTCGGGGAGGGGTGGGGCAGCGGCGCCGGGGAGGGGTGGGGCAGCGGTGTCGGGGAGGGGTGGGGCAGCGGTGCCGGGGAGGGGTGGGGCAGCGGTGCCGGGGAGGGGTGGGGCAGAGGTGCCGGGGAGGGGTGGGACAGCGGTGCCGGGGAGGGGTGGGGCAGCGGTGCCGGGGAGGGGTGGGACAGCGGTGCCGGGGAGGGGTGGGGCAGCGGTGCCGGGGAGGGGTGGGCCAGCGGTGTCGGGGAGGGGTGGGGCAGCGGTGCCGGGGAGGGGTGGGGCAGCGGTGCCGGGGAGGGGTGGGGCAGAGGTGCCGGGGAGGGGTGGGACAGAGGTGCCGGGGAGGGGTGGGGCAGCGGTGCCGGGGAGGGGTGGGGCAGCGGTGTCGGGGAGGGGTGGGGCAGCGGTGCCGGGGAGGGGTGGGGCAGCGGTGCCGGGGAGGGGTGGGGCAGAGGTGCCGGGGAGGGGTGGGACAGAGGTGCCGGGGAGGGGTGGGGCAGAGGTGCCGGGGAGGGTTGGGACAGCGGTGCCGGGGAGGGGTGGGGCAGCGGTGTCGGGGAGGGGTGGGGCAGCGGTGTCGGGGAGGGGTGGGGCAGCGGTGCCGGGGAGGGGTGGGGCAGAGGTGCCGGGGAGGGGTGGGGCAGAGGTGCCGGGGAGGGGTGGGACAGCGGTGCCGGGGAGGGATGGGAGAGGGCAGAGGTGCCGGGGAGGGGTGGGGGAGGGCAGAGGTGTCTGGGAGGGGTGGGGGAGGGCAGAGGTGTCTGGGAGGGGTGGGGGAGGGCAGAGGTGCCGGGGAGGGGTGGGGGAGGGCAGGGGTGTCTGGGAGGGGTGGGGGAGGGCAGAGGTGTCTGGGAGGGGTGGGGGAGGGCAGAGGTGCCGGGGAGGGGTGGGGGAGGGCAGCGGTCCCGTGGAGGGGGGGGGGGGGAGGGAAGCGGCGCCGGGGAGGGGTGGGGAAGGGCAGCGGCGCCGGGGAGGGGTGGGCAAGGGCAGCGGTGCCGGGGAGGGGTGGGGGAGGGCAGAGGTGTCTGGGAGGGGTGGGGAGGGCAGAGGTGTCTGGGAGGGGTGGGGGAGGGCAGAGGTGCCGGGGAGGGGTGGGGGAGGGCAGCGGTCCCGTGGAGGGGGGGGGGGAGGGAAGCGGCGCCGGGGAGGGGTGGGGAAGGGCAGCGGTGTCTGGGATGGGTGGGGAAGGGCAGCGGTGTCTGGGATGGGTGGGGAAGGGCAGCGGCGCCGGGGAGGGGTGGGGAAGGGCAGCGGTGTCTGGGATGGGTGGGGAAGGGCAGCGGCGCCGGGGAGGGGTGGGGAAGGGCAGCGGCGCCGGGGAGGGGTGGGCAAGGGCAGCGGTGCCGGGGAGGGGTGGACGAGGGCAGCGGTGCCGGGGAGGGGTGGACGAGGGCAGCGGTGCCGGGGAGGGGTGGACGAGGGCAGCGGTGCCGGGGAGGGGTGGACGAGGGCAGCGGTGCCGGGGAGGGGTGGACGAGGGCAGCGGTGTCGTGGAGGGGTGGGGGAGGGCAGCGGTGTCGGGGAGGGGTGGGGGAGGGCAGAGGTGCCGGGGAGGGGTGGGGGAGGGCAGCGGTGTCGGGGAGGGGAAGACGTCTGTCTCACCTGGATACGGTGATTTTCGTGTCTGTCTCCTCCATCACCCTTTTGATCACGTTGCCGCCTTTCCCAATGATGCGTCCGATCAGGTTATTGTGAGCCAGAATTTTTAGGGGCACTTCCCTGCGGACAAAAAGACGGACCAGTGTCATAGCTTGTCACCGTCACAGTGTCACGATGGCTGACACGCCTGCAGTTGTCGGACAGGTGCCAACGGCCGATTCGTAGCCCGAACGCCATCCGACGCCAAACCAGGCGCAGTCCGATCTAGACATACACAAACGGAACTAACAGCACTCGTTGGCGATGAAGAGTTCACTCGGTATGTTACTGCAGCCTACTGCCTCACACGGAGCCATTAGCCAGCTGGGAGTCTCGGGAATCAGTGCGGTCATCAAAACCTCCACAGTGGCCATACGTCATTGTGAAAACATGGAACAACAGACGACGCAGGTATTTGCAATAAATGATAATAGTCCAAGTCATATGACAGTGCCACAGACACCTCGACATCAACCGGTTTGACAGGTTCCTACATCAATCAGCATACTAGTATTCCAGGATTCGCATTCCACAGCAGCGTCACGATCTGAAGGGAATATGATGCCAAACAAACTCAGACGACGGCAGACATGAACACCTTCACACCTTCACAAAGACGGTAAACACGAATGCAGTTTAAAAGTTTTAAAACAAACTCTGCGTCTTGAAGCAACATTGCATTGCCATTGAACAAACAACTTATTCCCGTTAACCTCAAATATGAAAATGCAGCCCAACTAATTTCAACGGGACCAAATCATAGTATTAAGAGCCAAGAGTCCGATCACTGAAATCGGGACCACCCAAACGGCACAACTTACCCCTTGTTTGTGTTAGCCGCCTCTTCCATCATGACTTCAATGATTTTCTTGCACGCATTATCACAGTTTTCAGGGTTGCCATATATAGTGATGGCTTTCTCTAAGGAGCCAGTATTGTCCTTCCTGTGCACATCCACCCTGGGGAACACAGAGGTCAAGGTCAGGTCAACAAGTCAAGGCAGGACGTTATCACAGGGCAAGGTCAGGTCAAATATAAGTCATGTCAGAACGTTATCGGGGCACGCCATGATACATATTTGCATCTTTGCAATGTCATATCGCAAAGTACCGACATCATAATATCTCATCAACGGCGTCGGTAAAAGCCACCGAGCACAAGCAATCACAAACACTCGACCCTTGCAAGGAAACCGGCAGCTTGTGCTTTTCCTATCCATCTCAAAAGCAGCGCTGCCTTATCAGTAGCCTATCTGTCAGAAGAGGCGAAGCTGACGGCAACCCTCTGCCACAGCCTTTCCAAGCCCACCATTTTCGCACTGCATGACTCTCGAATGACTCGCACTGCATGACTCGCACTGCATGACTCTCGAATGACTCGGACTACGCGACTCTCGAATGACTCGCACTGCATGACTCTCGAATGACTTGCACTGCATACCTCTCGAATGACTCGCACTGCATACCTCTCGAATGACTCGCACTGCATGCCTCTCGAATGACTCGCACTGCATGACTCTCGAATGACTCGGACTACGTGACTCTCGAATGACTCGCACTGCATGACTCTCGAATGACTTGCACTGCATACCTCTCGAATGACTCGCACTGCATGCCTCTCGAATGACTCGCACTGCATGACTCTCGAATGATTCGCACTGCATGACTCTCGAATGACTCGCACTGCATGACTCGAATGACTCGGACTGCATGACTCTCGAATGACTCGGACTGCATGACTCTCGAATGACTCGGACTACGTGACTCTCGAATGACTCGCACTACATGACTCGAATGACTCGGACTGCATGACTCTCGAATGACTCGCACTGCATGGCTCTCGAATGACTCGGACTACGTGACTCTCGAATGACTCGCACTGCATGACTCTCGAATGACTCGCACTGCATGACTCGAATGACTCGCACTGCATGACTCTCGAATGACTCGCACTGCATGACTCGAATGACTCGGACTACGTGACTCTCGAATGACTCGGACTGCATGACTCTCGAATGACTCGCACTGCATGACTCTCGAATGACTCGGACTGCATGACTCTCGAATGACTCGAATGACTCGCACTGCATGACTCGAATGACTCGGGACTACGTGACTCTCGAATGACTCGCACTGCATGACTCTCGAATGACTCTGACTACGTGACTCTCGGGTGGACTTCAGAGTCGCTCAGCGGACCACCCAGCTATCTGTGTTGGGTATCAGACCCCGGTAGCAGAAATAATATCCCACTGCGATTGCAACACGTGGAGGTAATTTCCTCAACGGAGCACGCCCTGACGAACGAGACACGGTCAATGTCCAACATGATGCCGTGATGAGTCCGCAATATGTCGTAGTGGCAAACCTTTTTGTACTGGCTCACTGAACCCTGGCTGTGATGGCCACTCTTAGTCTCCGTTCAGAGTATAATTGTCTTACGGACTCATCGGACTAATACATGCGTGCAAGTATTTCCTTCATGGAAGACTTCGCTCTTTAAAATATCTTGTCCCAGAAAATTATATTTCTGACTGACTTAAAGGGAATAGGTCACCTTGAAAGTTGTCTTGAAATGTGGCCATACGGGGTATTGCGAGCTGAAAAAAACGACGAATATGGCATTTGTGTGGACGATAGATGGATATCCGTCGCAAAATGGGCATGTTTCTCTTTTCTCCTTCATGGCCATAAACAACTTCATGACAATTATGACGTCATGCATATGGTAGCTTGGATATGGAAACTATTGCACACACTCGCGACAGACTTTAGGCATATATACGCAGGCTGCTTGTAACCTAAGCAACCGTTGTGAGGACCCGAAACAAGTTTCGTGCCCCGATCGGGGCACGAAACAGCGTCTTCTAAAAGGGGCCCACTAGTCCTGTGTCGAAATTACTTAGCGTAGCGAGGTAATTCTTTCACCCCAACCCGTTTTTCGATCTGCTCTACAAGTCTGCTATCTCAGTTGAAAAGCCCATGTTAAAGGTGAACGTATTCCCTTGAAAGACCTGCACTGTTACTGGCAGCGCACACATACCGCTGGCGACTGAAGCAGGAAGGTGTCCCTGCCTTTCACCGCCTTGGACGGTCATTGCCCCCTGCCGGCTCTGCTATATTTGTAAGGTTCTTGTAAGAAACAAAAGCTGCCCTCGGTCGCCGGTTTCCTGTTTGTCCTTTATATTAATGAACTTGAGGTGGTCAGGCATGTTCGGTTATATAAGCAAATGTCAGAGGCATGTGCATAATTTGCCTGCCTTTCCATGACACATGGACAATGGATTCAGTGGCAAAGGCTGCGCTTTCGTCTGGCCTGGCAAATTAGAGCTTATACGCAGGTTTGGCTTAGATTTAGGTTCAGCCGGACAACTAATACTTACTAATAGGTATGTTAAATCGCGTAGATAGCCCGAACAGTCTGAACTACAAGTAGCGATCATACAAACCGGTGTCGGTTGACAAAGGGAAGCGAATCCGTCAGAAACGAAGACGACGTTATTAAGCCATGGATCAAGAGACCATCCAAGGAGGTAAAACTGCAACATCCTTCATATTCACAGGCGGTGTCAGTGGTTGTGCCAGAGCGCCAGGCAGTGCAAAATTGCGTCGATAAACTGGGTTTTATTCTGGCAGTGTGTAATTTGGTGCGCGTTAATTGAGCTAGAAATCCTCAAACACTTGAGGTCAGGATTTTTACCCCATGCAACATTCCATGGGTACCAAATAGTTCACCTGCGTGCCCTCCGATATCCGCCGAATGTTTTTCATTACGAAAGTTACTGGTGAGGGACTATTTCCCCCGGTACCTATCCGCAGATATATTGAGCCGACGTTAACATTGCATTCGATAGCTCTGGATAGTTCGTCAAAAGCAGACCAGAAATTTACTGAGCTCAGCGTGATTCATGACACCACAAATCAGGTCAAATGCAAATGTCATGCGACATGAATCGTGAATCATGTTTGTCCATCAAATGATCTTAATGGCGACAATTATTGCACAAATTTACGAAATCATGGGCATCAGTCATCAACAAATCAGTATGATAGGTACCTGATGATTCTGGGGTCTGGGCTTGTAGAATTGCAAAAAATCTGAATATTCACAATTATTTTGGATTTTAAAATGTAAAAAAAACTAATTAAGACACATTATCTAATATCACTATTCGAAAGTATAATCTGCTCGATTTAGAGTCGAGTGCCTATCCGAGCCATTTCAGTCAGCAGTGGCTGCGTCCTACGGCGACGTTTGTAAACAGATAACTGATCTGTGTCGTGTCAGTGCGTGCGAACACATTGAATTTGTAACCTGGTTAGGGTAAGGTTGTAAGGTTAGACCACTAACTGCTAGACGCTGATGAGTGAAAGTGAAACAATACGCGAAGAATAATTAGTCGTAACAAAAACGCAAATCGGTGACAATAAAGCCGCCATTGGCACATTACCATTCTGTGCTGATACCAGCTGAATCAGATGTCTGAATAGGACACACACGTGTGTCGTGAACAGTGATCCCCAACAGCTGCTGAACGGGGTGAATGGGCGAAAGACCAGCTTTGACCGCTGAGAAGAGATATCTGAGCGATCTCCTCAAGAAACAAACAAAGAACTGTTTCGTATTTCCGCAAAATATATTGTTCAGACTTCAGAGTATGCCTTTCGATGAGGTAACAAAAGCCGGCAAATGTACGCTATCATACTTCATCGGCTTAATTCAAGCCTCTCAGCAGAGGCTTGAATTAACCACTGTCATAGCACCTGTCATAGTACTATGACAAGAATCAACTGTATAACATTCAAAATCAAGGGACCATAAAAAATGAGCGACATACTTCGAGAGTTATCAGCAGCTGTGCACGTGCTGCAAAGGCAGTTCTGACCCTTCTCGCCGCAGATGCCAAAGGTGAACTGCACATTGCCACTCACACAGATGGCTTATCATATGCCAGCCACCCAGCGCCTCCAATGACACATACATGTTGCTTATTCGCCTACTCGTCCATGTATCAAGTCGCCAACCAAGTTGCCTCAGCTTACATGTGAGCAAGCGATTTTAGCCATAATTAATGGCCATTGTTAATGTCCTGTAACGCGCCGCCCGCGTGATTTGGACAACTAACGGTAACCGGGTGTAGTCACGCAACCCTGATTAGCATACAAATGTCACCGTGTCAGGAGTCTGAGACTCGGTAATGCGAGGGGCTCAATGAGCTCACGCGGTGAGTCACCAATGTGATACGGTATATTGGTGCTGATACCATGCTTAACCACATCGACTTGTACGGTATGTAATTAAATCGCGAAAATGCAGCGATCTACGTGTCATCATCGTACTGCAAGACTGGTTGTGCAAATATCTCGACTAGCGCTCGGTATCGACTATCTACACATTCTAAAAAAAGCTCTCACATAAAGCATAAGCATTAGGAAACAGAAAGTGGGAAAGACGCTGGCAAAGTCTTCTTTGAAACAACCTGCCACTAGGCTTCGTGATGCACGTATACCTTCATTCCGGTAAGATATTAAACGCACACCTTTACATGCTATTAACGGTCGTCTCGACTCCGACAAATTCCTTCAACCACCAGGAAACTTGCAGCCGACGGCAGCAGCCGGTCCTGACCTCCTGACCTGGCCTGCTGGCGCGGTTATAGGGGATCGGCTCCACAACAATAGTCACGGTCAGGCCAGCTGGCCATGCAAGTTCCGTGTCGCCGTCTTTCCACACGTTTTTGCTGCACATGATGGCGGGTTCACATGACCGCAAGTATTCTGTATGCTTTTAATCCTCATTTGGTCTGTTTTTGGTTCCTCATTTGGTCTGTGTCCTCCGTGTGACCCGCGCCTGGCCAGGGTGCTCTGTATGATCCTCTTTGCTCACCTGAGCCGTGTGTTCTGATGACCTGACCTCTCTCACTCCTCACCTGACCCGTGTACTCTGTGTGACCTGACCTCTCTCACTCCTCACCTGACCCGTGTACTCTGTTTGATCTGACCTCCCTCCTCACCTGACCCGGGTGATCTGTGTGATCTGACCTCCCTCCTCACCTGGCCCGGGTGCTCTGTGTGATCTGACCTCCCTCCTCACCTGGCCCGGGTGCTCTGTGTGATCTGACCTCCCTCCTCACCTGGCCCGGGTGCTCTGTGTGATCTGGCGGATGGTGTTGCCCTGGCGGCCGATGATGGCGCCCACCATCTCACTGTTGACCAGGATGCGCAGCGGGAAGTCGGCCTGGGGCGCCGGCTGGCCCGACAGGCCCCCGAAGGGCATGCCGGGCCGGCCGGCGGGCCGGGGCCGCGGCGGCGGCCGGCCGCCGCCCATGCCATCCATCGCGGGGACGCCTCCGCCTCCGCCGATCCCGCCGCCGCCGTTGCTCATGCCGTGGTCGTTCATCTGATTCAAGGTCCTGCCGAGGGAAGAGAGAAGGGGTGGTTACAGTGGTGAAATGGCACGGGTGGTGGGTGTGGGCGGGTGTGGTGTAGTGTTGCCAGGCAACGCTGCTGGGAGCGTCCAATTGACGCAACGCGATGCGGAATGATTGAAGCAAAACTGATGACGGCCGCATGACGGGAACATGTGTGCTAATGCTGTTCCAAGGGATTGGGAATCGGAAGTACCTACCTCAGATGAAGATGATGATGATGATTGGGGTTGTAGGGCGCACCGCCTGCTTTTGGTCACTTGGCACCCACCTCAGGTGAAGTACAGTTCAGGACGACAGTTCAGGACGACAGTTCAGGACGACAGTTCAGGACGACAGTTTACATGATCGGTGTCATGCTGTGCTTATGATGGGATATAGTGAGCTTCATCGTATCATATATCCAATTATAGTCGGGGAACAAATCAATCAGCACGGGGCAAGTCACCGCAGGCCCTGTGGTAGGAAAGGACACGGTAGTATTCCGTGGGAAATCCGCCGGATCGGTAGTGGTCATACCATCGCAACATCATCCGGCACGAGAGTCGCGGCGTCATCTACAACCGTTCCACAGCGCCTGTGACGAGTCAACGCACACGGAGACAGACACGGCGCCTGTGACGAGTCAACGCACACGGAGACAGACACGGCGCCTGTGACGAGTCAACGCACACGGAGACAGACACGGCGCCTGTGACGAGTCAACGCACACGGAGACAGACACGGCGCCTGTGACGAGTCAACGCACACGGAGACAGACACGGCGCCTGTGACGAGTCAACGCACACGGAGACAGACACGGCGCCTGTGACGAGTCAACGCACACGGAGACAGACACGGCGCCTGTGACGAGTCAACGCACACGGAGACAGACACGGCGCCTGTGACGAGTCAACGCACACGGAGACAGACACGGCGCCTGTGACGAGTCAACGCACACGGAGACAGACACGGCGCCTGTGACGAGTCAACGCACACGGAGACAGACACGGCGCCTGTGACGAGTCAACGCACACGGAGACAGACACGGCGCCTGTGACGAGCCAACGCACACGGAGACAGACACGGCGCCTGTGACGAGTCAACGCACACGGAGACAGACACGGCGCCTGTGACGAGTCAACGCACACGGAGACAGACACGGCGCCTGTGACGAGTCAACGCACACGGAGACAGACACGGCGCCTGTGACGAGCCAACGCACACGGAGACAGACACGGCGCCTGTGACGAGTCAACGCACACGGAGACAGACACGGCGCCTGTGACGAGTCAACGCACACGGAGACAGACACGGCGCCTGTGACGAGTCAACGCACACGGAGACAGACACGGCGCCTGTGACGAGCCAACGCACACGGAGACAGACACGGCGCCTGTGACGAGTCAACGCACACGGAGACAGACCAGTGGCAACACAAGCTGCCAGAACTAAACCACTCCCTCCACGTTTATTGGCATGCCTTCACAGGGAGGCGCCCATGCGCAGAAACTAAAACGCATATCGCACAGATCGCTGCCTGCCAATACGTAGCTGCCTGAGGACGCTGACTCGGCGCGACCCAGACTGCGGCACGGCAAACCATCACTCCTCCTTACCGGGGCCCAGTCTTACCAAATGTCGTGAATTCATCAGCACGGCAAACCATCACTCCTCCTTACCGGGGCCCAGTCTTACCAAATGTCGTGAATTCATCAGCACGGCAAACCATCACTCCTCCTTACCGGGGCCCAGTCTTACCAAATGTCGTGAATTCATCAGCACGGCATGTCGTCATTGCCGTACTCAGAACGTCGTACCTAAATGCGGAAACACGCCATTTGGTACGCCTTAACCCTATTCCCTGCGGGCGGCCAGAATTACGTTAACCTGCGGGGGGGGGGGGGGGGGGCAGAATCTGCCCCCCCCCCCCGAGATCTCGAGAACCGCTCGGTCGATTTCGATGGGGAAAACGCCATTCGATGTGTCATGACAAGATCTCTTTTTTGGACCCCGAAATTTTGGTTTTGTTCAAAAATGGGGGCCAGGGGGCAAAAAATCAGAAAATTTTGGGTGTTTTTTGAAAGGTCATTGCGGCCATGTGGCTCGATCGATTGTCATGCCACAAACGTTTTTGAGCTTCAAATGTACTGGTCTTTAATATATCAAAAGACAAGAAAAAAATCATAGGCGTATTCAGGGAATGTAAAATGGGAGATTTTCTGAAGAAAAAATATGTGCTGTTCGTGATTGTTTGGGACGACATGAACGTCAGTCACATGTGGGCATTATATGTTGTAATTTGTTAAATTTGATATATTGCGCATAGGCGAATCCAGGAAAAACCATGGGGCACCATGCACGTAGCGCTTTTATCATCTTACTAATTTGAAGTTGGACCTAATTTAAGGTTGGGTATTGCCTCCCATTTTGTTATCCTGAGTGCGCCTCTGCCCAAAAAATATGTACAATCCCAGTATCTATGATGCATATTGCATTGAAATTGTTTCTGACGCATGTATTGCACTGCAAACCACGAATGAAGTATGCGCCGCAAAACCGCATTCGTAACACCCTCCCCAAAACAGGAGCCTGGAACCGCCTCTGCTGGACAGATTTTTTTAAAATTTTAACACAACACGCGCCATTCAATTTTGGGAAAAGTCACAAAGTTTCAGGACGTAACGGTTATAGCCTTATATAGCCTTAACGGTTTAGAAGCCGCAAATTAAAAACCACCGGGAGGGGCAGAATCTGCCCCCCGCAGGGAATAGGATTAACCCGCGCCGTGCCGGGAAGGGGGGTGTTTAGACCGACCCCCCTCCTTCAGGTTTTTCGAGGATAGCGGAAAAACGGCGGCGCTGCGCGCCGCCGTTTTTGGCACAGCTGTTCTGGCATCAATTTCCCACATTATGTAAAAAATACCTCGGGTCATCTCAGGTCAGGTCACCAGACCAGGTCACGTGACACCACCTAAAAAAAACTTGTGGTCGTACCAGTCACAGTTTTTGGATGATCGGTTTTACACTTACATGATTTCATAAGGTCATATATATCTACTACAATTCGTATATCTTTGATTTTTTTTATATCAGCAACCTAAGGTCGGGTCAATTTCGTGACCCCATTATAAGTCAATGGGGAAATATTCAAATGCTTCCTATTCCAAGGATACACAAGACATCAGTATAATTCCTTTGGATCATGTTATTATAGGCCATTCTTGATGACCTAGGTGCCATTTTTGTTCAGTGACCCCTACAGAGTCAGCCGAGGTCATCCGAGGTCACCAACAGTTGTATGTCAATAACTCTCGTCATAATGACGATACTCGATATAGAAGTGAAACCGATACCAATGTGTTTGTCTCGTCGAGGCACGTCTTCCCATATGCAACATGACCTACTTAAGTCACCACTTGACCTTGACCTGAGGTCAAATTTTGAAGTTGACCTAACCTGGTCAACATTAATATGAGTCGCAGCGCCTTGACGAGACAAACACGAGGGCATCCAAATTATTGCTTTGTCGTTATTAGGTAAAAAGCTATTCGCGAAAAGCTGTTTTTGTATGAAAAAATAGCCTTTTTGACATTTGATGAGCTCTGGAGCCTTAACTATTAACCTGAGCTAAAAATCTGAGGACACCTTGGCGATTGCATTTTTGCAAGCCATTGCCTTTTTCCGTTTGTTCCTAGCTATCATAGTTCCTGTGATATCTGGGGGTTTCTGGAGCGAAGTCCTAAAACTGGAAAATTTGACCTTTGATGACCTCTGGTGACCTCAATATTGGCTTTAGGAAGAATAAAAAATATGAAGTACTTTCAAATGTGCTTGTCGAGAGCTTTCAAACGCCTTTTTCCGCGTCTTTCTGCCCCCTTCAGTTTTCGAATTCGACGGGGGGTGTCTAAACACTCTCCTCCCCCCCCCCCCCCCCCCCCCGGCAAGGCGAAGGTGGCGTCGAGCACCGGCACGGCGCGGGTTAATGCAGTGTCTAAATAGCTCAGTTGGGGGAGCGTTAGACTTAAGCACGTAAGCACAAGCACGCAGCAAGCAAACCCAGCGTTGCCGGAGCAAATTCCGCCCAGTCTCACTTGCGTCGGTCGCACGGGGGCACCGCACGCCTGTTATGCATGTTTGCACGGGGAGGGCCGTGTCGCCAAACAACCCACGATGTCGAGCCGTGTTCGAGCCGGGTCGGCTCCGGTCAACGACACGCACCGGTCACCGCAGTCGTCACACCGGTCGATAGCGGGCGGTACGGGGGCCGGAGCAAGTAGCAACAACACGGGCCCAGTTCAGCCGTCTCCTGCCGGGCTAATACGGCCCAGTTCAGCCGTCTCCTGCCGGGACAACACGGGCCTAGTCCGACCGTCTCCTGCCGGGCTAATACGGCCCAGTTCAGCAGTCTCCTGCCGGGCTAATACGGCCCAGTTCAGCCGTCTCCTGCCGGGCTAATACGGCCCAGTTCAAACGTCTCCTGCCGGGCTAATACGGCCCAGTTCAAACGTCTCCTGCCGGACTAATACGGCCCAGTTCAAACTTCTCCTGCCGGGCTAATACGGCCCAGTTCAAACGTCTCCTGCTGGGGAAACACGGGCCTAGTCCGGCCGTCTCCTGCTGGGACAACACGGGCCTAGTCCGGCCGTCTCCTGCTGGGACAACACGGGCCTAGTCCGACCGTCTCCTGCTGGGGCAACACGGACCTAGTCCGTCCGTCTCCTGCTGGGACAACACGGGCCTAGTCCGGCCGTCTCCTGCCGGGCTAACACGGGCCAGTCCGGCCGTCTCCTGCCGGGCTAACACGGGCCTAGTCCGGCCGTCTCCTACTGGCCGTGTATCTGTGCCGGTTCGTTATCGGTGCTATCAGCAGCGGACCAGCAGCGGCCCATCGGCGGCCCATCGGCGGCCCCATGGGCGGCCCGGGTCGGCCGGCCACGCGCCACGCGCCACGCACCCCGGCCGGTAGTGGACGTTGCTATTCAGTTCAGTGCAGTGGACCCGTCGCTGTACAGCCTTTCCCTCGCCCCACCGTCACCCCATCTCCGACCGATGAGCTGAAGCGGGACCTCTTCCCCGCCGCCCCTCTCATCTCCACCCTCCAGCGTATGGACTGTCCTCATCTCCGACCTATGGACTGAGCGAGACCGCCGCATCATAAACAGAATTGTCTCCAGCTCACGCCACACACGGTGGACACTGGATATACTGCTGAGCGGTGGGCGCCGAGAGCCAGTCAACACAATTGTCTCCAGCTCACGCCACACACGGTGGATATACTGCTGAGCGGTGGGCGCTGAGAGCCAGTCAACAGAATTGTCTCCAGCTCACGCCACACACGGTGGATATACTGCTGAGCGGTGGGCGCTGAGAGCCAGTCAACAGAATTGTCTCCAGCTCACGCCACACACGGTGGATATACTGCTGAGCGGTGGGCGCTGAGAGCCAGTCAACAGAATTGTCTCCAGCTCACGCCACACACGGTGGATATACTGCTGAGCGGTGGGCGCTGAGAGCCAGCCCTAACTTCCGATGGGGTCTCTGGGAAGAGGCACATCACTTGTTGCCAATGATCAAGGGCACCGCCACTTTCCGAAAGTTGGGAGGACGGAGGCATTCTGAAGGCGATTCTTTCCATGAAACGACCATAGGCCTAATGTTAAAATCTGAAAATGTGGGGACATGTATGTATGTATGTATTTGTTGAGACCCATCCACAAGTGGTTATTCTGTGCTCCTTACATCTGCGCTACAACAATACAATGACAACCAATACAGCATTCAAGTGACACCTACAAATGACATTCCATGACTCAAAGAACGCTAGGCCAGTTTTCACCGTCGCAACGTAACAATAGCACGTTTAAAAGTCGCAACTGAGACACTACTGGTAACATTTGTCGCCAGTCTGTTCCATGCCACAGCCGCGCAGTGGCGGAACGACCTCCGGGTCTGTTCCAGACGACACCGAGACAGGTGAAGCTGACCGGCATCGGACGCACGGGTGTCGCGCTGAGACACCGCAGACCTGAGGACAAACATATATCACGCACCGCTGGAGGGCCGAGCTCAAAGTGATGCGCCTTGAAAACATGTACCCCAGCCGCCTCCTACGCCCATGCCAATGATGAATGTTCTTTCACCAGTCATCATTTCGCAAATGCTTTGATCGACGAAGGAGGCCATACTCTCCTTGGTGCCGTGCCTTTCGGCATTGATATGCGCAGTAGCTAGCAGCGGCACTGCAAAGTGCAAACAGTGTAAGCCCACATAAGGGAAACTTTGAGCAGCTTCACGGTCTGTCGGAGCCCAGATTTCTGTAGAAGGAGCAATTTATCGTCAGAACTCATCTGTAACTAATCTTGCACCTCTACTGATCCGAGCCCCACCCCTGGCATTCCTTCCTATCAGTTGTGAGGGGCTGCCCACAAGACGGGAGTAAGTTGAGTCAATTGCGCAATCGGGCACAACTCTGGGTCACTCAGAGCCGTCTCATCGTTTGCAATGGTGCGCTGCCGGTTCAGCACCGTCTGCCTCTCGCTTGAGCCACCGAAGACCCAGTCCGCCCGACTCATCCCGGTCAGCAGTCCGTCATATTTGCCACCACTCATCCGGGTCCGGAACAGCCCCAGTAGTTTTCCCTCAAAACTTGTGTAACTTGTCCAAACAGGACAGCTGCGTGCTCGACTTTGGCCGGTCGGCCCGCCAGCGAAGCCTCGGCGGGGCCGGCGGGCCGCTGGCCATTGAACCCACAGCGCGTGGGGTCCATCAGCCAAACAGACTCCTCGACGCAGAGGTCCACCAACAGCTCTCCGCGCGCACCGCTCCGCCCCGCCCCGCTCGCCAGACGGCAGTGGCGGCGACAGCCCCTCGGCGAGGAGGGACATCACGCACCCCACGTCCGGTCGGCGTGGCCAGAGGAGCCCGCCCCACGATAGGACACGTTCCTGGACCCAATCTTACCAAATCAGCCGTGAATGCGTAAGTACGGCATGCCGTGAATGGAGTGCTCAGAATGCCGCACTTAGGGAATCACGGCGTTTGGTTAGTTCAAGCTCATTGTCGAAATAGCTCAATCGGGAGAACGCTAGACTGAAGATCGGGATGTCCCCGGTTCGATCCTGAGTTCCTAAAGTTTTGCAGGCCGGCGCACCAATATGCCGTACTACGGCATTTGTAAGATTGGGTGCGATCACGGCGGTTGGTAAAATTGGCCCTTGGAGTGACTCCGCCTCGCGCAGCCTGGCGGCTGGCATAGACCTGGCACGGCTAGCGACTGGCAGGTGACAAACTGACGGAAGCCTGCGACTGGCGAACGGAAGACAGACGGGAGAAGGCCGGGCTGCGTGCCGGTAGGGCAGGCAGCGCTGGCAGGGCTGGCGGGGCTGACAGGGCTGGCGGCCGGCCCGTCACAGCGCGTGTCGACCAATGAGGTCCCACGCCGGGCGCCGCCGACCGTCGCCTGGAGACGGCCGCCGCCGTCATACCCCCCCCCCCCCGCCCGACACGTCCGGTGACGGAACGCCGTCAAGTCCGTACGACAGGCTCGGTAAGTAGGTCGTGAAGTCAGCACTCAACGACCAGCGTCGGGGGGCGAACGAGTAGCAGTCAGCGATCCGGGCAGACAAGGAATCGAACCCCCAGCTAGCAGGCCAGACCACGGACCCAGGGCTGAATTACCGTCGGCCTCAGCGGAACGGAACGTCTGCCACGTCAGCACAAACGTCCCACAAACGACCATTTCCGCTCGACTCACACCCTCCCCTACCTCCACCTCCCCATTCACACACGCACACACAGAAACCCCGCCCAACCCACCGCTATCCCACACCCCCTCTGACGCGCCCATCACCGCCGGCTCCGGCCAAACCTCGCTCGCCGGGGAACGGACAACACCCAGGACCGGCCGCCACGCCTTCCTGCGACTGCCAAAACTACCAACAGCCGGAGCAAACCCCCGACCAGCGACGGTCTGCAGTCTGACGTACCTGCAGTGGCCCGGGGCGGCGTCACGGCGGCACTGCCCCACACACCCTCGGTCGGCACGGCGGCGGGTCAGTGGCAGTGTGGCTCGGCGGCGACACGTCCGACGCAGCGGGCCGCCGACAGCTGACTACGGCGCGTCAGCTGGCTGACATCATGTCACACGCCGGAAGGCCGCTGCCGAGCGGCCCCTCCCCGCCGACTGCGACTCACGATAGACGGCGCCTAGCAGCGGCCACGGCAGCCCGGCGGGGACGAGACGAGACGAGGCGCGCTGAGCAGTGGCGGACGAGGCCACGATCCGACCCTCTTCCCCTCCGTCGACGTCAGCGATTTTCCCAGCGGCGGCGTCAGCCGGCAGCAGGGGCGGCGCCCGGCTGCCAACGTGACACGACCTGCCACCTAGCGGCCGGGCGGAGAAGCTGCGCCGGCAGTCGGCCTCAGGCCACGCCTCCGCGGCCGGCGCTGCCGTCACGGGCCGGCCGGGGCCGGACCAGGGGGGCCAGGTACGGTAACGGTGGTACGTCGGAGGTCTTGCAGGTGCAGCAGCGGCACCGCCCGGGTCAGCCACGATCAATATCCGCCCCGGAACCTGTCACAACGCAGGATTCACCAACGCACTGTCTGGGAAAGCTGTCACGCGCCTCCTGGGCAACGATGTGTTATGTTCGGTAGTTATGTCACGATAGAGACGCCAACCTGCGTCCTCCGTGGGCCGCTCCTCGAAGACAGCAATCAACGCGTTTTACAAACAGCCAACGCTCTCCTGCTGGAGAATCGCTGGTATCAGTCGAGTCGAATCAGTGGGATAGTCAGACGTCTCAACAGGGCACAAGAATATACCTGGGCGGAATCAGAGTTCGGCCAGAGACTCCAATAACCCAAATAAGGCCGGCCATTTGTTCGTGACCGGTGCCAATGGTTAGACAAGCTGACAAGAGGATCAAGGTAGCTAGCGCGTCACGCGAAATGCACGTTACGTGAACGAACGGAGTCGATCCCCCCCTAACGTCGCTGAGACCGCCTCTGTGACGGCTGACGTAGCTGTACTGACCTGCACCAGCCGACTCCCTAAAAACTGGCCTAATGGGTGCTGGGAGAATATAAACAGACAGATTGGATCGAAATGCACGGGCCCACGCGTGAAAATGAAACAAAGCTGATGGCAAAGGAATCAGTCATTAGCCAAAATATCAGAAAGATCATGATCCGAGATACCTACTTAAGATCCAGATCTTGTTGGAATCTGGATAATTTTCTTGAAGTTTGTCGGGGGATCTTCAGTTACCGTTCATATTGTTTCAGAATTTTTCGTAACATTTAAAAAACATTTCACAATTTGATGCCTCTCGGGTATCTCACCTAGACGTTAAGTGTGTTGTATGCCTCCGTTGGAAGATTTCGCCCGACTGATGATCATTTACGAAAATTCGACATCATGAAACTCTAGCATTTTCCTTGTTGTAGGATATCAATGGCGGCGCCACCACGGGGGCAGGGGTGGCAGACTGCCGCCCCTGCCGTGACACTGGGGTGACATTGCCATCCTTAAAATTTAGGCCACCGTCAAAATGTTATCGGTGCTGTTTTGTCAACATTGTGGATTCCGACCGCTGTGAACATATATGGAACAGTTCCCTTCGTCGACCAATGCAAATTTTAGTCACGTTAGCTTATATTGCTATTCAAACTATACTATCTACAGTATAGTTTGACAGAACTATATAGTACTACAGTATAGTGCAGTCATGACCATAATATTCGCCAATTTGACCGAAACTTTAACTCTGTATCGGGTAATCTAAATTGACTTGTCTAACCGAGAGCACGCCAATACAACAGCTGTGCCGGCGCCACTGGGCGGGGCAGGACAGGTTGGCGGCAACGGGCAGAGCAGGGCCAAGCAGGGCGGGGCAGGGCACTAGAGGATCCAGGGGGAGTGAGGGGGGGACAAAGCGGCCATGCCCCCCCCCAAAAAAAAATGAAATCGGCGCAAAATTGACCCATTTCTTGATATAGAAGAAAATCTAAGCAACATTTACTAAGGAAACTTTGTTTTAAATCATCTATCAATGCATAAGAAAGCGAAATCCGATGCGTTTTCAGAATGGTGGTAATTTTTGGAATTTCCCCACCCTCCCAAACCACCCGTGCCCCCGCCCCCCACCACCACCACCACCGTTCTGGATCTGCCAATGGGGCAGGGTAGGGCGGGACAAGACAGGGAGGGACAGGACGGGACAGGACGGGACAGAGGCGGGGCAGGGCAGGATATAGCGGGATATAGCAGGATATGGCGGGACAGGGCAGGGTGGGACAGAGCAGGGCAGGGCAAGGCAGGGCAAGGCAGGGCAAGGCAGGGCAAGGCAGGGCAAGGCAGGGCAAGGCAGGGCAAGGCAGGGCAAGGCAGGGCAAGGCAGGGCAAGGCAGGGCAAGGCAGGACAAGGCAGGGCAAGGCAGGGCAAGGCAGGGCAAGGCAGGGCAAGGCAGGGCAAGGCAGGGCAAGGCAGGGCAAGGCAGGGCAAGGCAGGGCAAGGCAGGGCAAGGCAGGGCAAGGCAGGGCAAGGCAGGGCAAGGCAGGGCAAGGCAGGGCAAGGCAGGGCAAGGCAGGGCAAGGCAGGGCAAGGCAGGGCAGAGCAAGGCAAGGCAGGACAAGACAGATGGGGCAGGGCAAGACAGATGGTGGAGCAGGGCAGGGCAGGGCAGAGGCAGGGCACGACAGGGCAGCGGCGGGAAGGGCAGGGCAGACGCGTAATATTTTAATTAAATAAATAAAATATAATGAATGTTAACCCGTGCACAGCCGGGGTTCGCGCCAACCAAAGACTGCCGGGAGGGGGCGGATAGCCGCCCCTAAGATCTAAAAAACACGGTGTAGCGATAAGCGGAAAGCGACGTTAGATAACTCGAGACAAGCTCTACCGAAAGTATACCGGCCATTTCTTAGGCCGGTCAATATTGGGGTCACCAGAGTTCATCAAAAGTCAAATTTCGCCTATATATGGGTGTCCTTAACAAAACCGTATATATCTCGATGAATCCAAGAGTTAGCGACACACGCCATGTGTCGCTACACACGTGTGTATAATTTCGTCTAATCATATGGTGCCGAGGAATTCTGTAAGACGAAACGCGTCCACCGGGTGGTGTGTTTGCTGTTCATATGTCTTGATATGTCATAATTGTCTTGACATTACCAAACTTGCATGTTTATACCAATTACGAAATAATAACGAAATAATTATACTTTATTCGATACTTTACCTCTACCCACCGCAACATTCAAACATTGCCTTACATATGTGTTGCGGGTTCCTGTTCCTGCCTTTCAGGTAGTGTCACCGTCTCTCATACCACTCCAGTTTGATAACAAACCTCTGTATTTTCCACATGCTTCCACATGACCCTAATCATCATGGTTCCACATGACCGTGCTACCAAAATCTCCACTCCGATCCAATATCGGCGCAACACCCGCAACCCCCATCACGACAAAAGCGACACCGGTTCTGCGCGCGGCTGGCGATTTCCCTAGGGAACAGCGCCACTGAAATATTGTACAACCGTTACAAATTATGTAAAAAACGAGTATACTCGTGTCTTCTCCTAATTTCTGTCCAACGTACTGAGTTCCAAGATTATACTTACACAAGCTATTATTTGCTAATTATAAATGGTCTACCATCTGAAAAACGCGATACACAGTTAATTCATCGTGGGGTGCTAGAAATATTTGATGGGTCCGGTATCAAAATTGAATGTGCTAAAATATTTGAAAAACTTGCAAAAATAGATACCTATCAGCTAATGAATAACACACAATTTAATGAATAATATAGGAAGAAATGTGTTGGGTTTTAATCTTGTTTGTCGCGAGGTTTATAAGCATTTTATACTTCTGACACTTTTTCCCAGTAGAGGATACATGCGCACCTACTCAAATCAATTTTGCCACCCCTGGCAAAAATCAGTGGCGCCGCCCCTGTGGGATATTGGAGATTCCGGATCCTTTGAAACATTTAAGTCATAACATTGAATTATCTTACAGATTATGGATCTTTGAAGCTTTTTGCCATGGCTTCTTACTGGATCCTGCAGCTTTAAAAATGCAACTTTCGTCGACACCTCTGAATAGGCTGGACTTTGTATCCGGTGTTGGTGCATCACCTCGGGATGATGATGATTGATGATGATGATTGGTGTTTAAGGGCGCTCCGACAACCAAGGTCACATGGCGCCCAAGAATCTGCTCAGGAGGAGCCGGGCGAGCGGCGGCGATGCGCCTCGCATCTTCGACTGGCCGTTAGAGGCCAATTATCAGCTGCGAGGCAGCTCTCCACAGGCCTGCCGCGTCCGCGTCCGGAGAAAACGGAGCCATAACTGCGCCACCAACCAGCAGGCCCCGGGCAGAGCCGAAAGGCGACGGAACTTGCTACATAACCACCAAAACTGAGTTCGTGCTATGAGAACAGCGAATATTGGCCTATCTAAAACATTTGAGGATCGCGGGTTCCAGGCCGCAAAGCACTGAACTTATCCAGCCGTCTTCTGAATATTTCGTTCGCTAAATAACCTCATGCGTTGCAGTTGGATATATTGAAGTTATCGCGGTTGTTTGGTACGTGTTTACACTTTTGAACTAGTGTCACACAAAATAGCACACAGGAGTAATTTTTACCGAAAGCTTCAAAGGACCGCAAGTCCGAGGGATTGCTCCCTCTCACCCACGCCTTCCTTTCTCCGCCTCTCCTCCACAACCGACCGACCTGGGGACATTTCCTGGCACGTACTGCGCCACAAAAACCGGCACGGCGAACTGTCCACCGAGCCCCGGTCACCTTGGCGACCGGCGCCCGGCGTCCACAGCTGCCGGCGACAGGGGCGACCCGCAGCAGGAAACGCACCTGGGATGGCCCCGTGTCACACATGCGATATCAGCATCAGCCACGCGCTGTGACGCCGCATTGTAAAAAGACGCCCTTTGTCTGCGGAACTTGACCAAAAAGAAAGGAAGCTGTTCCTAGCGTGGGACTTGGCCCGGCGTGGGGTGAGCCGTGGTGTGCCGTATCGGGTGGTGTGCCGTGCCGGGTGAGCGAACTTCACCCACTGTGGTGCTTTCATCAAACGCATGCATCACACATCGCGAATCGACCACCAATACGCGAACGATATACGCGAACGTATATGTCCGCCAGGCAGCCCGTCAAACGAAATAAATCACATGCGGCGACCAACCGCCGAGCACGGCCCCCGCCGCGCCGCCGACATCCGGACACATCCGGACACATCCGGACACAGACGGACACAGACGGACACAGACGGACACAGACGGACACAGACGGACACAGACGGACACAGACGGACACAGACGGACACAGACGGACACAGACGGACACAGACAGACACAGACAGACACAGACAGATACAGACAGACACAGACAGACACAGACAGACACAGACACAGACAGACACAGACAGACACAGACAGACACAGACAGACACAGACAGACAGACAGACACAGACAGACAGACACAGACAGACACAGACAGACACAGACAGACACAGACAGACACAGACAGACACAGACAGACACAGACAGACACAGACAGACACAGACAGACACAGACACAGACAGACACAGACAGACACAGACAGACACAGACAGACACAGACAGACACAGACAGACACAGACAGACACAGACAGACACAGACAGACACAGACAGACACAGACAGACACAGACAGACACAGACAGACACAGACAGACACAGACAGACACAGACAGACACAGACAGACACAGACAGACACATACAGACACAGACAGACACAGACAGACACAGAAAGACACAGACAGACACATCCGGACACATCCGGACACATCCGGACACAGACGGACACAGACGGACACAGACAGACACAGACAGACACAAACAGACACAGACACACAAACAGACACAGACACACAGACATACACAGACAGACACAGACAGACACAGACAGACACAGACAGACACAGACAGACACAGACAGACACATCCGGACACATCCGGACACATCCGGACACAGACGAACACAGACGAACACAGACGAACACAGACGAACACAGACGAACACAGACGAACACAGACGAACACAGACGAACACAGACAGACACAGACAGACACAGACAGACACAGACAGACACAGACGGACATAGACGAACACAGACACACAGACAGACACATCCGGACACAGACGAACACAGACAGACACAGACAGACACAGACAGACACAGACAGACACAGACAGACACAGACAGACACAGACAGATACAGACATACACAGACAGACACATGCGGACACAGCCGGACACAAACGGACACAGACAGACACAGACAGACAGACAGACACAGACGGACACAGACGGACACAGACGGACACAGACGGACACAGACGGACACAGACGGACACATACGGACACAGACGGACACAGACGGACACATACGGACACAGACGGACACAGACGGACACAGACGGACACAGACGGACACAGACGGACACAGACGGACGCAGACGGACACAGACGGACACAGACGGACACAGACGGACACAGACGGACACAGACGGACACAGAAGAACACAGACGAACACAGACAAACACACCTGCCGCCGCGCCTCTGACAGACGAACACATACGAACACAGACGGACACAGACGGACACACCGGTAATTACCGACCCAACACCGAGTCTACGCCGCGCATACGTCACCACATACAGCCTCCGCCGCGCGGGGGCGTCCTCGGTCCAACCTAACAAGGAAATTAACACTGCGCGGGCCGCTGCTGGATTGTAAACACGCCCTAATGATCGGCAATTAATCACACTGTGACATCCGGCGTCCGTCCCCGCCGCGGCGGCGTCCTCCGTGCGGCGCCGTCCAGCGCCGTCCAGCGGCGACGGCAGGACATTTCCGTCCACTTTACGCCGGGCTACAGATCGTATCGCTGACAAAAATGTGCGACACGGAGCCGCCCGCCGCCGCCGCCGCTCGACAGCTCGTCAGAAAACGGCCGCCGGTTCCCGACATATGCGGCGCACCCGTCGCCGTCGATGGGGAGCCTCCATCGACCCGCCGCCGGCAGCCGGCGCCGGCCCGGCCGACACACAGCTTGGCAAAAACAACTGTCCGAACGCGCTGTTGGCCCTGCTTCGCAGGCGCCTCGGAGGGCGATTAGCGATGGCAGGCCAGGACTAGATCGAGCTTCGTTGCGGAGTGGTGCGACGGATACGCGAGCTTCAGGTGGTCGGCTGACGATGGCGTTAATGCCAACAGCAAGATTATTTAGCAGTGGTTTTCGGGAGAAAGTAAGGCGCAGGCAAAGTCTACCCAATTTGACAGTCAACTTTCCATTCCATGGCTTCACTGTGGCCAATTCCTGTCAAGCCAACAGAAATCGCAAAGCCACAATGGCATGAAGGAAGCCTGGAGGAGGGAAAACAACGAAACATATAGCGTTACCAAAACACCACTTCTTTTTGCCTATGCATAATCGCGCATCAAATTGGAACTACCAAAAAACGCTGACATTGTAGATTCCAAGTCAACTTGCATAGTTTTAGTAGGCCGAGGAAGGCAATCATATTGATAAAAGTTACACAAACTTACGACACATTTCGTGGGAACGTTGCATTTTCCTTCCCGAACAATGATTGTGCTGTGCCTACTAATAGCCTGTAACCTCTACTACGACCGGGTAACGCATTTTCAAAAGTTTGATTAACACTTTTTCATATTTATTCCAGCGTATTTTCAGCATTCGTATTTCAGCAACGACAAAAATACAACACAAAACCCCTGTCTCCATATTAGCCGAACGCCATATGATAAACGTCATTGGTTCGGACACAACAGCACCAATTTAAACACCACCAATTTGGCACATCTGACAACAATGAAAGTTCTTCTTCAGTAGCAAGGGCGTCGCCACCTCCCGAAAGTTGGGGGGGGGGGGGGACAGAGGCATTTTGTAGTCGATTCTTTCCATGCAACGCCTATAGGCGTAATGTTAAAATCCGAAAATGTTGGAGAGACGCGTCGCCCCCCACCCCCCGCTTCCGACGCACATGTTCAGTAGGTACTGAGCGTCCGTTATCACTGGAAATATGTCAATGCCTAGCAGTTTAAAGGGGACGCTTGTGAGCTAAGCCCGTGGGCCAAATAATTGTAAACGGCTGAACTCAACTGGACAACCACACATGGCTTTCGTGGATTCCTTCCAATGGCAAGTGCCAAGGGTTTACTATGCGCGTCTATTTCACACACAGACACAAATGTACACCGTTCAGCCTATATATCAGACAGCCCTTCGCTGGGCCTGCAAAGCACTTACCGAGGGGCAGTCACCCAGTACAGATCTCAGATCCGCTTTGAACATTTGTCGAAACATCCACTGCGAGCACAAACACCAGCACCAGCACAGGCTCGTCAACGAATCAACCGGACCCATTCGAATCGAAATATACACATATTAAACCAATAATTTCGACTAGTTTCGACTAACTTGTGCTTGTTTGAGATCCCAACCCGAGTGTGACAATGACTAATGCGCGGCCGTGGGTGACGTGAGACGCCGAGACGGTGCGGTGAAAGACTGCGCGTGCAGGACGTGGCCTTGAGGAGCCCCGCGCTGCATAGCTGGCGGGTCCGCTCTCGCCGCATTCCACCGCCATCCAGTACTTCCACTTCACGTGGCAGTGCCCACGCACATCTGCCGATGAAGCGAGCAGCCAGCCTGCGAACCGCTCAGCTGCCTACAGAGACGCCAGCCTGTGCTACCTCAGAACGACCCACGCAAAGCAACGCAAGCGAGGGGCCCAACAGGGGGCCGTTGGCACTACCGACGCCTGCCAGTGCGACCTCGGCGCGATTGTAAACAAGACGATAGAGATAGGAGGGCGAGGCAGAACCTGTTCTGTATCCGCCAGTGGTGTGCCGTCCGTCAAAGCGCGCCCGCGTCGCATCTGGGCTGGGGAGAAGCGATGGTGTCCGGTGATGGCAACTGGCCGGCACGTAGCCAGGATTTCGCCCTAGGGAGGGGGGCGGCGCCTCGAAAGGACTCCTTCCCGGGCGTTGAAAGGGCCCCTTCCCAAGCACTGAAAGGCACCATTCTCCCCAGGGGCCCTCTGGTCTGCATAGGGGCCCTCCAGACTGCTCAGGGACCCTTTCGACCTGGCAAGGAACTGCGCTCGCTGCTTTGTCGCCCTGCCGACATGCTCAGGGGCCCCTCCGACCTGCCCAGAGGCCGTCTGTGCTGGCTTTTCGGCGCGCGCAGCGCGCCGAGGACCCCTGGCCTCCAGAGGGGGGGGGGGGGGGGGGGAGGGGCCTCTTGGCTACATGCCTGGCAACTGGTGGTGGTATCTGGTGATGACTGGTGGTGGTCATCTGGTGACAGCCGACGGCTGAGCAGATTTCTCAGTAAAACGCAGCGATCAGCCAGCGAGCATCGTCACCACGTAACCTTGCAGCGCTTCGCGGAACATCCCAGTGCCTCATCGCGGCATAGGCAGCGGCGATGGCAGCTACACGGCTCCCACCACGGTCCACTCGAGGACCGCCAGCCCGGCGTGGGCCCCTCACGCACAGCCGACCCCGGAGCGGCGCCTCGCTCCTCGCTCACGTGGCATGTCCGGCCGCCGCCATTGCAGTGTTGCAGGCGGGGCGGAGCGGCCGCAGCCGGCCGCTGCCGCCACCTGCCGCCGCCCCGGCTGTGACGTCACCGGCGCACCACGTGACCGGCCGGCGATGGCGGCGGCTGGGGAAAGAGGGGGGAGCAGCCGGCGAGCGACGGGCGACGAGGGGCGCGCCGCGCCGCGCCGGCGCAGGGTTGAGGTAGGCCCGCCGGCCGGCCGGCGAGACGGCCGATTTCAACGCAGCACGCCGTACACCGCCGTACGGCGACGAGGTGGGGCGGGGCAGGGCGGGGCGGGGCGGGACGTCGCTGACGATGGCGTAGGCAGCGGCGATGGTAGGGGAGGGGGACATGAGAGGCTCAGTTTCTTATCTACTCTGACGCAGTTCTATCTCATCGAGCGACAGACGACGGAATCTGTCGGGAGACGACGAAGCCAGAGACCGTAGCCGTCAGCCTGCCGACGGAGACCATGTGTAAGCATCTAGGGGTCGCCAGGAATGTGATGATTGAGCATCGCACCACCCCTGACACCATTTCAGCCTGCACTGCGTAGGATTTAACAAAGTTTCAGCGGCTCTCCTACTACAGCCGATTTGGGCCCGCTCGTCTGCGGGCGGGGCCGGCGGCAGCGGCAGTCAACAGTTGGATCGTTACCAGGCGGGGCGCGGGCGTGTGTGTCTGTGTGTCTGTCACGCGCTCTATGATGGCCAGTGGCGGATCTACGGTTGGGGAAAATGGGCAATTGCCCCCACCCCCCAAACCGCCTGAAATCGGCGCAAAATTGACACATTTCCTGATATAGAAGACAATCTAAGCAACTTTTACTAAGGAAAGATAGCTTTAAATCAGCTATCAATGCATAAGCAAGCGAAATCCGACGAGTTTTCAGAATTGTGCGAAACTTTTTGGAATTGTGCCCCCCCCAAAAAAAAACCCGTTCTGGATCCGCCAATGATGATGGCGGCCGGCGCTGCCGGCGCCGCCGGTCCTGTTTAGGAGAACATCGACCTGCTGCTGAACGGCGGCGAACAGCGTCCCGGGCGCATATTTCCCAAGTGTATACAGCTGGCGGGCGTGTTTGGAAATAGCAACCACTTAGGGAGACATGTCAGTCAAAAATATAGATATTGCTTTGATATTTTTTTGGGGGCATCGTCCATACTTGGCTCTCCAATGTATCTTCCGGTTTTGAATATGTTGGAAAAGTTTGATTTTGGGAAATTGTTCCCTCCAAAATAATATTTTTGGGGAACAATTTCCCAAAATCAAACTCTTCAAACATATTCAAAAACCGGAAGACATCTTGGAGAACCAAGTATGGACGATGCCTAAAAAAATCAAAGCAATATCTATATTTTTGACTGACATGTCTCCCGAAGTGATAGCTATTTCTAAACACGCCCGCCAGCTGCATACACTTGGAAAATATGCGTCCCGGGCACAGCGACAGCATAGGTATAGGTGTATTGTGTAAAGCCAGCTGCGCGTTCTAAATACGCTCATCCACAGGAAATGTATTCCCAGGCTTTTCCCAGCACCAGCCCATTTCCGGGCACGTCGAGTACGGTGAAATAATGCCTACTGGCGCGCCATCGCAGCAATCGCAACGTTGATGAAGGCTCGCTTTTCCCACAAATTCCCCGACAAATATCATAGACGTTGCTGACAACTTTGAACACAGCCGCTATAGCAATTGTCAAACATCGGGCCCGAATCCAGATGCGAGATAGACAAATTGTTGGTTGATCGTTTCACCGCATGACCATTGTTTTGTTGTTTGACAGCTGTATGCCAGGGCCTCCTCTAACATGTTAACTGGGGGGAGCGAGCGCAGACCCCCCCCCCCCCCCCAGTCGAGCTGAAATCGGGTCACTGGGGGGGGGGGGGGCAGGTAATTGTCATCGTGTCTGTATAAAAACGACATACTCGAATCGGCGAAAGAAAAAACCTTTAATTGACGCAGATCTAAAGGAAAAGAACGGTTAACTAAGTTAATAAGACACGATGATAATTTGTTCAGAAATACCACTTCAGTTTTAGTGCGGAAAAGTACCTATTCTGACTGGTGTTCTGACAATATAAGCAATTTCACGATCTCGTCCGGGGGGGGGGGGAGCTTACTCCGGCACCTTCAGCATTACGCGGGAGGGTCCCATCCAATACCAGCCTCTGATTGGTCGTGACGTCAACGGCACATGACTTTTGCTAGCCGGCATGATCAGCGTGCAAAATCCCATTGGGATCACCCCCCCCCCTCCTCCAACTCGAAAACTAAAAAGGCCAGCGAGACGCAGAAAACAGCATTCGAAAGCTCTCCACAATGCCATTCGAAGTTACTTCGGGTATTATTTGGCTCAGGTCAATATTGAGGTCACCAGAGGTTATCAAAGGTCACATTTTCCAAGTAAAGGACTTTGCTCTAGAAGCCCCCAAATATCTCCGGAACTATGAGAGCTAGTAACAAACGAGAAAATAACGATCGAAAGCTCATGAAAATTTCAATCGCCATAGTTTACTCAAATTTAACCTCAGGTCAGAAGTTAAGGCCCCAGAGGTCACCAAAGGTCACGAGGACATTTTATCCTAAAGGTTTTCATAAATAACTTTGTATTGGTTAGACATATAGCAATAATTTGAACACCATCGTGTTTGCCTCGTAAAGGTGTTTCGAAACAACATATTAATGGTGGCCTGGTAAGGTCAACTTCAAAATTTGGCCTCAGGTCAAGGTCATTTGGTGTCTCAGAAAGGTCATGTTGCATATGGGGCGACGCGACTCGACGAGACAAACACAGTGGTGTCATTTGCACGTCTTCGTCTTTATTCTATCAAGAGTTATTGGCAAAAAGGTGCTGGTGACCTGAGATGACCTCAGCCGACCTTCCATAGGTCACTGAGCAACAATTGCACCTGGGTCAACAATAATGAGCTAAAATAAAATGATTCTGAAAGAATTAGCCTGATCCAATGCATATTCTCTGAAAAGGAAGCATTTGTATATTTTCCCATCGACTTATAATGGGGAGGTCACGAAATTGAACTGACCTTTGGTCACCGATACAAAAACAAATCGAGATAAACGAATTGTAGGTACTTTGACCTTATGAAATCCTGCAAGTTTCAAATTTATCGGACAAACAATATGGCTTTGGCATGACCACAAACATTTTTGGAGGTAAGGTCACTTGACGTGACCTGGTGACCTGACTTGAGACGACCTGAAGTTAAAACTGTAACACAATGTGGGTAATTGATGCACACAGCCGTGCCAAATTTGCCAATGGGGGGGGGGGGGGGGGCAAATGCTCAATGTTGGCTGGGGGCCCGAGGTGCCCCCAGCCAGCCTGAGGGGCCTCTAAGGCCGCCAGAAGGCCCTCAGTCGGCCTGACGAGGGACCTCGGTAGGCCTGAGGGGCCCTCGGAAGGCCTGAGACTTCAACATGGGCTTGTCAGACGTTTTTTTTTGTGTGACCATTTAGAGGCCCATCAAAATATAGCGGCCTAAATCCGAGGAGATCTGGTGGGGGCGTCACTTTGACCACCCCTGAGGTTTTTCAAGAATAGCGAGAAAATAGCGGCGTGCAGCGCCGCCAAATTTGGCACGGCTATGTGTGCATCAATTACGCACATTGTGTGAAAGTTTTAACTTCAAGTCGTCTCAAGTCAGGTCACCAGGTCACGTCAAGTGACCTTACCTTCAAAAAATGTTTGTGGACGTGCCAAAGCCACAGTGTTTGTCCGATAAATTTGAAACTTGCAGGATGTCATAAGGTCATAAGTAAAATAGGTACCTACAATTCGTTTATCTCGAGTGTTTTATCGGTAACCTAAGGTCAGGTCAATTTCTTGACCTCCCCATTATAAGTCGATGGGAAAATATACAAATGCTTCCTTTTCAGAGAATATGCATTGGATCAGGCCAATTCTTTCAGAATCATGTTATTTTACCTCATTATGATGACCCAGCTGCAATTGTTGATCAGTGACCTCTGCAAAGTCGGCTGAGGTCATCTCAGGTCACCAGCACCTTTTTGCCAATAACTCTTGATAGCATAAAGATAGAGACGTGCAAATTATACCACTGTATTTGTCTCATCCAGGCGCGTCGCCCCATGCGCAACACGACCTACCTGGGTTACCAAATGACCTTGACCGGAGGTAAAATTTTGAAGTTAGCCTAACCAGGTCACCATTCATATGTTGTGCCGAAGCGCCTTTACGAGACAAACACGATGGTGTTAAAATTACTGCTATATGTCTAACCAATAAAAAGTTATTTATGAAGAAAAGAAACGTTTTTGAAGAAAAAAAATCGTGACCTTTGGTGACATCTGGGGCCAATATTGACTTAATCCCAAAAAACGTTATACTTTCGATAGAGCTTGTCTCGGGCTATCTAACATCGTTGTTCACTTGTCGCTTCGTTGCGTGGTTTTCGAGATCTTGGGAGGGAAGCGAAAATCATCATCATCATCATCATCATCATCATCATCATCATCATCATCATCATCATCATCATCATCATCATCATCATCATCATCATCATCATCATCATCATCATCATCATCATCATCATCATCATCATCATCATCATCACCACCACCATCACCACCATCACCACCACCACCACCACCACCACCACCACCACCACCACCACCACCACCACCACCACCACCACCACCACCACCACCACCACCACCACCACCACCACCACCACCACCACCACCACCACCACCACCACCACCACCACCACCACCACCACCACCACCACCACCACCACCACCACCACCACCACCACCACCACCACCACCACCACCACCACCACCACCACCACCACCACCACCACCACCACCACCACCACCACCACCACCACCACCACCACCACCACCACCACCACCACCACCACCACCACCACCACCACCACCACCACCACCACCACCACCACCACCACCACCACCACCACCACCACCACCACCACCACCACCACCACCACCACCACCACCACCACCACCACCACCACCACCACCACCACCCTCGGCAGTTCGTAGTTGGTGCAAACTCCCCGCCAGTGCTCGGGACGCGGGTTAACCCTATTTGTAACAGGCTCCTGGCTACCCCTATTTGTAACAGGGGGGCGGATTCCGCCCCCCCCCCCGGAGATCTCGAGATCTACCCGTCCGATTTTCAAAAATGAGACGGTGTTTGGTTACCCTCAACACGATCTACATTTCTAAATAATACAAAATCTAAATTTTGGATAGGGGGGCAACAGGGGGGCAAAAGCGACAAATTTTAGTGGTATTTTTGATCCAACATAGCTTTCATGTTTATCGACCGATTTTAACACAACCAATAGGAATCGATAGAGATTGAATTGGAAATTGATATATAACGGTGACGTTTGAAAATTCAAAAATCATAGGCGTGTGCAAGTCACTCAATATGGGGGTGAAGTAAATGCGTAATAAAACCATTTTTTATGTTTTTTTTTAAAATAAATGAAATGGTATGTGATTGTGACATTAGGTGGTGGTGGTGGTGGTGGTGGTGGTGGTGGTGACAAAACAGTTATAAATCATATATTTTGCCATAGGCGGTACCGGGTTAGTGAAAATGGGAGGTCAAATTGGGAAAAAACATGAACCGCAGACAAGTTGCTACCCAGCACTATAAATATGTTACTGATCGTAGATAGTTCCTTTTTGCATGTTGTACTTCATCATAGGCGTATCCGGGATCCAAGCTGGGGCGGCGCAAGACCTTTTGATAAGTATATTATCCGCTATTATGATACTAACTAGTCAACAGTGACTATTTCACTTACAACTTCAATTAACATTGCTTACCCCCCTTTTTACCCTACCTGGACTCGCCTATTATCTTATAATCGTTCGTAGAGTAGCCTGTGGTGCGTGTTTCATCCGAAAACTGTAGTATGTTATGTCATTGTACGCCCATGCCTCTTAGTTTCCTTGCAATAATATGACCCCCTTTTTCCATTCCTGAGCGCGCCTCTGCAAAAAAAAGAGACTTTATTCCCTTTTCTGGCCTCATATGTGCATATATCATTAGAAGCTAAACGTCTATTGCGCCGTTATCGCTGGCATATCGTCATCACCATGCCAGTCACCCCCCCCTTTTCATGTGCCTGAACACGCCCCTGAAACTCTATATGTAATAAATTATGCAAATAATGGAAGCAGAAGCTATCTTCTACATCTTGATAGCTATAAATGTCCCTTACATCGCTCTACTGGCTTCCCGCCAAGCATTGAATACTTCCTGGAAACCCCCCATTTTCAAGCCCCTGAAACCGCCTCTGCCATGCAATTTGTATGATATTTCAATAACATCAACTAATTTGCACTTGTTGCAATCACCGTAAACCGATGTAACTCCTTCATACTTGAGGAAGTTAGGAAGAAACCGTGAAGATCGCATTTCCGTATTATCGCCAAATGTCGCCTCCGAACCCACCCAAAACTGTGCCCTGGAACCGCCTCTGTTCAGGTTAAGAACTCAAAATTTTAACTCCAAATGCGGTATTCAATTCTATGAAAAGTCCCAAAATTTCATGGGCCTGCTCCCCGCCGTTCTGGAGATATCTGCGAAAAACATGAGGGGGGCGGAATCCGCGCCCCCCCCCCCCCCTGTTACAAATAGGGTTAAGGCATGCTGCGCCCATCTTCTGTTATCCACATCTCCATATGAACTAGAATCAGATAAAATTATTGCAATACATCATGTTACATACAATTATTGTCCTGTTCGTAAAACCAGAAACATATTGTACAATAATACAAATTGAAAATACAGCACGATTTGGGAGATAGCTGCCCATCATCGAAAAATCTGCGTGCTACGTGCTACGTGCTCCTCCTCCCCCCCCCCCCCCCCGTAAAAATCCCTTACAGGAGGCCCTGCTGTATGCAGTAAACATTATGTTGAAATAGCAATAGCCAGTAGGGACTGATGGTAATTCAGACCACTGCGACCATGTGCAGTTCTAATCAAAGACTCTGGACTGGTTAGGCGCCCAGTTACGCAGGCTGCCACTCTGCTGCCATTCTCTGCATCTGCCTCTGCCCTGCAACGTGCAACAGTCGGGATCAACAGTTTTTGTACCCTCGTTTTTATCCCTTCCCATGTGTTCACCGGTGCGTATCTCATAAAAATACCCCGCAAAAACTGTGCAAAAACAATGCACGTGCACGTGCTGTCGCCATAAACCCTCCCCAATCAATCCCTGGTTTCCATTGAGACGGAACACACCCGATACGCGACAGGCGCGCCCCACACGCGCTCAGGATTTCCATTTTTCTCCGGCAGACACCAGCCGGCCAGTTCACAATACCTGGTGACTTTTTGCCAGCAGCCCGTCGCCGTCGCACAACAGCCGCCGCCCGCACCCGAGGGGATTACGCCCTTTTTGCGCGGCGCCGAAAAACGCCTCTCCGATAGCCTGCTGTGGCGTCGGCCGTGACTAAGCCCGGTTTTTATTGGTCGACGTGTGTCGGACCAGCCGGGGGCCACGCGGGGACGATATTGGGGAGGCGTTGCGACTGTCGATAGGAGTCGACCGGACCATGTCGCACCTAGAGCCGCGCGCTGAGTCCCCCACTACTTCGCATGCGTCCATTCGCCTTCACAAGAGTATCCGCAAACGCCCTGCTACAGACGCTCCCGGCGGCAGCATTCGACAGCAACGTCTGACAGTCCACGACTCAGGCCAGCTTCATCACGAGTGCGGCAGCAGGAGGAGCAGGCGGGGCTCTGGCGAGGCATGTCCCGCGCGAGTGGCGCAGGGCAGATATTGGCACTGTTCACTGCTCACTGCTCAGATCGGGGGGACGCGAGTCTGGCGCGAGACGCTGACGAACCACCGACAGCGAATGGGGTCAGTTCGCCTCGCAAAAAGCCGATTCGGAAATGCAGCCACATGACGATGACGATGGGCCTGTTCCCGGGGCGCCTCTAACCTCCTCTAACCTCCTCCAAGTTGCTCCAACTTGCAACTGTCTGTGCAATAGGATACGACAGTTGCAAGTTGGAGCAACTTGGAGGAGGTTAGAGGCGCCACGGGAACAGGCCTTGATGAGTGCAAGGAGCCGACCGCAAGGAGACGACCGATAAATTAAAACTGCAATGTCAACAACATAAAAGGAAGTAAAATGGCGGCAGAAAATGTGCCACTCACGCCGGATAGCCGACATGATAAGCAATCAGTTGAAGTCTGTGTAGCTTTGGTACATAATCTCACGAATATGCGTCCCACTTCTTCCACTTCACGCACACTGGCAAGTTATCTAGAGCGAATTTCTGAGCAGAGTGAAGCGCTCTCGGCATGTTCCGAACAAAATGTCAGGAGGTGATGAGGCCCAGAAAACAAGCTTGAGATTGGAAGGCGCTAAAGAGAACTGAAAACCGATTGTGTCAGAGCCAGATGGGTATGTCATATAGAAGCGGCAACCGGCTGTATACCGAAACCGATCATCCACCTGCCGAGCAATACTTCAGGCAGGTTCTATTGAGTCTGCGTGGTCAACATTCGATCAGCCCGGGAGGATAAGAGGAGGCAAACCACCCAGCAGCGTCGTCACTCCCCTGCTGGAGTCGTATCCAAACCACCCAGCAGCGTCATCACTCCCCTGCTGGAGTTGTATCCAGCTGTGCCTTCCATCTGCGTCAGCCGGCCGGCGCCTGCCGCCTCTCCGCTGGCAGCCTGGGCCCGGCGCTGTGGCGCTGTGGCGCTGCTCCGCTGCTCCGCCGCGCCGGCCCGCCGTTCTGCCGCTGACTGTGGCTCTGTTTTTGCCCGGGTCAGGGCCGGCCGGCCGGCAGGCGGGCGGACGAGACGGCCCACACCGCCAAAAAACGGCCGCCTCAGGCTGTCGCCGACCGAGCCAGACCGGAGCAAAAACACGCCGCCGTCCCGCCACAGGCTGCCTGGCTGGCTGTGGCGGCACGGGCAGGGCCGGGTCCGACTGGGCTGGGCTGGCTGTGGCGGCACGGGCAGGGCCGGGTCCGGCTGGGCTGGGCTGGCTGTGGTGGCACGGGCAGGGCTGGGCTGGGCTGGGCTGGGCAGGGCCGGGCTAGGCTGGGCTGGGCTGGACTGGACTGGACTGGACTGGACTGGGCTGGGCTGGACTGGACTGGACTGGACTGGGCAGGGCAGGGCAGGGCAGGGCAGGGCAGGGCAGGGCAGGGCAGGGCAGGGCAGGACAGGGCAGGGCAGGGCAGGGCAGGGCAGGGCAGGGCAGGGCAGGGCAGGGCAGGGCAGGGCAGGGCAGGGCAGGGCAGGACAGGGCAGGGCAGGGCAGGGCAGGGCAGGGCAGGGCAGGGCAGGGCAGGGCAGGGCAGGGCAGGGCAGGGCAGGGCAGGGCGGGCGGGGCAGGGCGGGGCGGGGTCCGGCTGGGCAGGGCAGGGCAGGGCAGGGCAGGGCAGGGCAGGGCGGGGCGGGGCAGGGCAGGGCGGGGTCCGGCTGGGCAGGGCGGGGCGGGGCAGGGCGGGGCAGGGCGGGGCGGGGTCCGGCTGGGCTGGGCTGGGCTGGCTGTGGGGGCTGGACCTGGGCTGCGACGGGCAGACCTGAGTTGGGCTAGGCCAGGCCGGGCCGGGCTGGGCTGGGCCAAGGCTGGGCAGACCTGGGCAGACCTGGGCTGGGCTAGGCTATGTCGGGCTGGGCTGGGCTGGGCTGGGCTGGGCTGGGCTGGGCTGGGCTGGGCTGGGCTGGGCCAAGGCTGGGCCAAGGCTGGGCCAAGGCTGGGCCAAGGCTGGGCCAAGGCTGGGCCAAGGCTGGGCCAAGGCTGGGCCAAGGCTGGGCCAAGGCTGGGCCAAGGCTGGGCAGACCTGGGCAGACCTGGGATGGGATAGGCTAGGCCGGGCTGGGCTGGACTGGGCTGAGCTAGGCTGACCTGGACTGGGTTGGGCTGGGTTTGGATGAGCTGTGCTGGGCTGGGCCGCCTCTGATTTTTACGTAACCGACATTACGCCATCTGATCAGCATTTTCAAGCAACCAACAAGTATCAAGGGTGTGTACCAATGCGCCAGTCCTCGTTCCACATATCGCCCACTGTAGCCCGACGAAGTTCGCCAGACCGGGGCGTGTCAACAGGACCAAGGAACAATCAACAAATACACCCGGCGCCAACCCGGACCTCCTCACAGCACGCACGCGGCGCTGCAGCCGGTAAACACGCTCTGGTGTTGGTCAGAGCAGGCACACCTCGCTCGCCCCGCCCTCCCTCTCCCCGGGACTCGGTCCTGGGGAGTGTCGAGTGCCGTGTGTGGGACGGCGGAGGTCGCGTACTGTGTGCTGTGTACTGTGTCCTACTGTGCTGGGTCCTGGGGAGTGTCGAGTGCCGTGTGTGGGACGGCGGGGGTCGCGTACTGTGTGCTGTGTACTGTGTCCTACTGTGCTGGGTCCTAGGGAGTGTCGAGTGCCGTGTGTGGGACGGCGGGGGTCGCGTACTGTGTGCTGTGTACTGTGTCCTACTGTGCTGGGTCCTGGGGAGTGTCGAGTGCCGTGTGTGGGACGGCGGGGGTCGCGTACTGTGTGCTGTGTACTGTGTCCTACTGTGCTGGGTCCTGGGGAGTGTCGAGTGCCGTGTGTGGGACGGCGGGGGTCGCGTACTGTGTACTGTGTCCTACTGTGCTGGGTCCTGGGGAGTGTCGAGTGCCGTGTGTGGGACGGCGGGGGTCGCGTACTGTGTGCTGTGTACTGTGTCCTACTGTGCTGGGTGCTGCGGGGAGGGTGCCGGGTGCCGGGTGCCGGGTGCCGGGTGCCGGGTGATGGGTGATGGGTGCTGAATGCCACGTGCCGGGTATCGGGTGCTGGGCGCTGGATGCCGGGTACCGGGTGCCGGGTACCGGGTACCGGGTGCCGGGTGCCGGGTGCCGGGTGCCGGGTGCCGGGTGCCGGGTGCCGGGTGCCGCGTGCCGGGTGCCGGGTGCTGGGTGCTGGGCGCTGAGTGATTGATACTTGTTCGATGCTGTGTTTTGTGCTCTGTGCTGGATGCAAACTGCAGCGTCTGGGTGCTGGGTACCGACTGAGAAGCCCCATGCTCGCATGTAAGAGGCGTCATCAGAGCCCTGTTGTTGCGTTCTGCTGCCGCAGAATCTCGGCGTAGTCTGCCCGGCCGGCCGCCCCGCCGCCGTCCTTGGATCCGTCCCAGACGGGGCGCCGCGGAGCTGGAGCGGTGCCGAGCGACTGTGGAGGCTCGGTGTTACCCCTCTCCGCGCCGGGTGTACTGCGTGTGGAGCTGGCCGGCCGGCCGGCCACGCTGCGGCGCCATCGACAGAGAGCGACGCACTCTCGAGCTGGCCATCTCCCCAGCCAGCCAGCCAGCCAGCCAGCCAGCCAGCCAGACCTGCTAGCCCGCCAGCCATGCACCCAGTCAGCCAGCCAGACAGACCTGCCAGCCAGCTCGCCAGCCAGCCAGCTCGGCGGCGGGCCTAGGCCAACACCGATCGGCGAGACGCCTCCACCGCCACCGACGGCGGCCAGGTGCCGCCCACCACCGCCGCCGCCGCCGCCGCCGCCGCCGCCGCCGCCGTCGGGCCCCTCCATCGGACGGGTGTATTGATCGGCGGAGAGGCGGCGGCGGGCGACACACGGCCGTCCGTCCGGCCGCGTCCGCCCCGGGCCCGGCCGACACGGACCGGGCCCGCTGCTGGGCCCGCTGCTGCGACCCGCGGGCCACCGGGGAGATATAAACGGGGAGGGGTGACGAGGCCGGCGTTGTCCTGGTTCAGCACACATCGAACTGAAACAGTCCCAGATGGCGACAGGCGGACTTTATGGCCTGTGCTCCTGAGAGCTGACTGGTTGCTTCCGTCTGTCTGTTTCTGCGCTGACTCTGGTTTTGTGATGTCTGTGACTGTGCTGACTGTAGGTATGACCTTGTGCTGACTGTAGGTATGACCCTGTGCTGACTGTAGGTATAACCCTGTGCTGACTAGGTACGACCCTGTGCTGACTGTAGGTATGACCCTGTGCTGACTGTCCGCCCCTGTGCTGACTGTATGTTCGTGTATTGTCTGCCCCTGTGCTGACTGTATGTTCGTGTATTGTCTGCCCCAGTGCTGACTGTATGCCCCAGTGCTGACTGTATGTTCGTGTATTGTCTGCCTGTGCTGACTGTATGTTCGTGTATTGTCTGCCCTGTGCTGACTGTATGTTCGTGTATTGTCTGCCCTGTGCTGACTGTATGTTCGTGTATTGTCTGCCCTGTGCTGACTGTATGTTCGTGTATTGTCTGCCCCTGTGCTGACTGTATGTTCGTGTATTGTCTGCCCTGTGCTGACTGTATGTTCGTGTAGTCTGCCCTGTGCTGACTGTATGTTCGTGTATTGTCTGCCCTGTGCTGACTGTATGTTCGTGTATTGTCTGCCCTGTGCTGACTGTATGTTCGTGTATTGTCTGCCCTGTGCTGGCGGCTGTCTGCTCCCGTGCTGTGTCTTATACTGTGCTGACTGTATGTTCGTGTATTGTCTGCCCCTGTGCTGACTGTATGTTCGTGTATTGTCTGCCCTGTGCTGACTGTATGTTCGTGTATTGTCTGCCCTGTGCTGACTGTATGTTCGTGTAGTGTCTGCCCTGTGCTGGCGGCTGTCTGATCCCGTGCTGTGTCTTATACTGTGCTGACTGTATGTTCGTGTATTGTCTGCCCCTGTGCTGACTGTATGTTCGTGTATTGTCTGCCCTGTGCTGACTGTATGTTCGTGTATTGTCTGCCCCTGTGCTGACTGTATGTTCGTGTATTGTCTGCCCCTGTGCTGACTGTATGTTCGTGTATTGTCTGCCCCTGTGCTGACTGTATGTTCGTGTATTGTCTGCCCTGTGCTGGCCACAACAACTTTGGAAACGATTCTCCACTCATGGTCCTGGAATTCCCGAGTGAGTTAATAGCCAAGCTATCCGTTTTGTTTGTGGGGGGGGGGGGGGGAGGGGGCGATTCCTAGGATAAATATTTACCCCGTGTACAAGCAAGCACTTGTGAAGCTGGTCCGACCATGCCCTTGGGATGTTATGTAGTACGAGTAGATCGTCATTTGCTCGCTTAAGCAAATTACTATTATAGTTGTATTTGTAAACCATATATGTCCACTAACTGTATACATTGTTCTTCTGGCTATACTTCTTGATGTCTTTTTTATCTCTTGACAATGAGTGCCACAACTCGTTCGATTTGGTTTTAATGGTGTTTGCGTAAGGTTCCGTGCGTCACTAGGCTGAGGTACGGTCTTTCCCGGGTACCTGGTAATAATTAAGTATCAGGCTGAGGTACGGGCTTTCCCGGATACCTGGTAATGGTTCAGGATCAGGATGAGGTACGGGCTTTCCCGGGTACCTGGTAATAGTTAAGTATCAGGCTGAGGTACGGGCTTTCCCGGATACCTGGTAATGGTTCAGGATCAGGATGAGGTACGGGCTTTCCCGGGTACCTGGTAATAGTTAAGTATCAGGCTGAGGTACGGGCTTTCCCGGATACCTGGTAATGGTTCAGGATCAGGATGAGGTACGGGCTTTCCCGGGTACCTGGTAATAGTTAAGTATCAGGCTGAGGTACGGGCTTTCCCGGGCACCTGGTAATGGTTCAGGATCAGGATGAGGTACGGGCTTTCCCGGGTACCTGGTAATGGTTAAGTATCAGGCTGATGTACGGGCTTTCCCGGGCACCTGGTAATGGTTCAGGATCAGGATGAGGTACGGGCTTTCCCGGGTACCTGGTAATGGTTAAGTATCAGGCTGAGGTACGGGCTTTCCCGGGTACCTGGTAATGGTTAAGTATCAGGATGACGTACGGGCTTCCCGGGTACCTGGTAATGGTTAAGTATCAGGCTGAGGTACGGGCTTTCCCGGGTACCTGGTAATGGTTAAGTATCAGGATGAGGTACGGGCTTTCCCGGGTACCTGGTAATGGTTAAGTATCAGGATGACGTACGGGCTTTCCCGGGTACCTGGTAATGGTTAAGTATAAGGATGACGTACGGGCTTCCCGGGTACCTGGTAATAGTTAAGGATCAGCGCAGCTTCCAGAAAAAAGGGATAAATAAGCCCGCCGTATCAAAATCTCAAATGCGCCTATGTTGTGCGGTATTGCAGGCCTTTCTCAGACAGACCTTCAGACTGGCCAATAACGCGTCCAAGCCAGCTTCATTGTGCACCTCAGTGCACAGTGAAGTGTCCGTCGTCTCTCCTGTCCAGTGTTCTATTGCTTGACCTACGACCTGTCCTACCATACCCTGTGTCCTACACTGCGATGTGTCACGTGCCCTGCCCTGTCTTGTGCCCTAGTCCCTGCCCCGCTTTGTGTCATGACTCATGATCCGTGTCGTATGTATTGTATCATGACCTGCCCCGTGTCCTGACCTGGCCTGTGTCCTGATGTGTCCCGTGTCCTGTCGTATGTCCTGCTTTGTGTTGGACGGTGACATTCCCGTTGAGCAGTCCTCTGCTGTTAGAGCTGCCACTTTTTGGTTATCCAAAACCCACAACCCACACAAACGTGTTGTGAAACCCATGCCAGGAACTAAAAGGAAAATTGACAAGGCAGAGCTCACGGGAGACAATACACTTGAGTGTCAATCTCACGAACGGCAGCGTTAAGTCTTATGCTTTCTCCTGTGAATGGTCAGTGCACTTGTGCAGCATCCAGTGTAATACCCTGTGATAAGTCATATCGCGGCCTTTACCTTGGCAGCTGCCCTGTCCTTTACTTTGCTTTCTGCTCGTACTTTGCCTATATCTTGTTTTCCCTCAGACACATGCTCTCTCCCCTACCATCTGCCCTGTTTTTGGTCAATTTAGGCCTGTTCTTTGGCCATTCTTAGCCTGTGTCCTGCCCTCTGTCACGCTTCCCGTCCTGTCCTGTGCTCTGGTTCAGCACGAGTCATGACTGTTCAGTTATAACGTGTTCCGCGGCCCGCGCATTCTGTTCTGCCAGCCGTCCCGCCATTCCAGCGCATTCCGCGCGCAACACTGATCACTCTTAGTACTCATCAATATACAACCCGCAATACAGAATCGGATTGATATTAAGCTTTCTGGTGTCGACATGTGGCCCCGTGAACAGCAATATCAGCTCTTGTTTTATGTCAATGTTTTTTATATGTAATAAATTATCCAATACCCAGCTCTCAAGGTGCCCTGAAGGATATGGTTCGAAGCAAAAAATACTCAAAAAAATGGCCAGCGCTACAAGGGCCCAAGGTCATCCCACACCCCATCCCGCCACCCAAACTGCGAGCCGCGAAGAGCCTCGGCCAGTCAGCCCGTCTGCCCGAGCAGAGCAGAGCCGAACCACACCCTCGGAGCTCACCACCCCGGGAAGAACCACATCCCGCCAGCCGGTCCGCCGACACACACACAGACAGTCAGCCGGCAGAGGCGAACCACACCCACTACCCAGGGAAAGACGGCAGCTCGTCCGCCAGCCCGTCCGCCGACACACACACAGACAGTCAGCCGGCAGAGGCGAACCACACCCACTACCCAGGGAAAGACGGCAGCTCGTCCGCCTGCCCGTCCGCCGGCACACACAGACAGTCAGCCGGCAGAGGCGAACCACACCCACTACCCAGGGAAAGACGGCAGCTCGTCCGCCAGCCCGTCCGCCGGCACACACAGACAGTCAGACGGCAGAGGCGAACCACACCCACTACCCAGGGAAAGACGGCAGCTCGTCCGCCAGCCGGTCCGCCGGCACACACACAGACAGTCAGCCGGCAGAGGCGAACCACACCCACTACCCAGGGAAAGACGGCAGCTCGTCCGCCAGCCCGTCCGCCGGCACACACACAGACAGTCAGCCGGCAGAGTCGAACCACACCCACTACCCAGGGAAAGACGGCAGCTCGTCCGCCAGCCCGTCCGCCGGCACACACAGACAGTCAGCCGGCAGAGGCGAACCACACCCACTACCCAGGGAAAGACGGCAGCTCGTCCGCCAGCCGGTCCGCCGGCACACACAGACAGTCAGCCGGCAGAGTCGAACCACACCCACTACCCAGGGAAGGACGGCAGCTCGTCCGCCAGCCCGTCCGCCGACACACACACAGACAGTCAGCCGGCAGAGGCGAACCACACCCACTACCCAGGGAAAGACGGCAGCTCGTCCGCCAGCCCGTCCGCCGGCACACACACAGACAGTCAGCCGGCAGAGTCGAACCACACCCACTACCCAGGGAAAGACGGCAGCTCGTCCGCCAGCCCGTCCGCCGGCGCCCGGCAGAGCAGCGATCGGGTCGCCACACCCGCGCCGCCACCTGGGCCCAATCTTACCAAATGCCGTGAATGCGTGAGTACGGCACGCCGTTAATGGTGTGCTCATAATGCCGCACTTAGGGAACCACGGCGTTTAGTTTGCCCACACTCATTGTCGAAATAGCTCAGTCGTGAGAACGCTGGACTGTAGATCGGGAGGTCCCCGGTTCAATCCCAGGTTTCAGAGATTTTGCAGGACGGCGCACCAATATGCCGTACTACGGCAGTGGTAAGATTGGATGCGATCAGGCACTTGGTAAGATTGGGCCCAGGGGAAGGACGGTGGTGCGGGGCGCGGCGGAACCTGGCGCCCGCCTCTTGCGGCCCCCTGCCGGTCGGAAAGTTCGTAATCAGCCGTAAAAGGCAGCCGGGCCTGGTTACTGGTTAGCACAGCACGGCCGCCAGCCGGCATTCTGGTCAGAGAGCCGGGGCGAGCCGCCGGAGTCAGACGAGGCGAGCCGGGAAGAGCTAGCGCGAGTCGGGCGAGTCGAAGAGAGCCAGGGTGAGCCGGGAGCGAGGCAGAGCGAGCCGGAGCGAGCCGGAGAGAAGCAGAGCGAGGCAGAGCGAGTCGGGGCGAGGCAGAGCGAGCCGGGAACGAGCCGGAGCGAGGCATAGCGAGTCGGGGCGAGGCAGAGCGAGTCGGGGAAAGCTAAACAGAGCCACAGTGATCCGGAGCGAGCCGGAGTGAGCCGGAGCGAGCCGGATCGAGCCGGAGCGAGCCGGAGCGAGCCGGATCGAGCCGGAGCGAGCCGGAGCGAGCCGGAGCGAGCCGGAGCGAGCCGGAGCGAGCCGGATCGAGCCGGATCGAGCCTGAGCGAGCCGGAGCGAGCCGGAGCGAGCCGAGCGGCCCACTGCACAGGTGGACACTGGACCGGCGCGCAGAGCGGCGCTATGTGCTGTGTGGTGCAGCGGCACCGACCCAGAGCCGCTCAGTGACAGTGCAATACCCTGGCAAACATTGGATTACGCCTGGGCGAGCAGGTTATCGGTGTGGTGTAGTATGTCAACTTGCAGTGCAACGACCGATAGCCGACCCAATTTGGATAGTGTCAACAATACCGATACACACTTGCTGCACATTTCAAGAGTGGAAGATATGCAGAGGTGAAAAATACAGAAACTTACTATACAAGCACGAACAGTTTTGAATTCGTGCTACTCACGAAAACCACCGACATTCTTCGAAGCATCGCGTCAAAATTCCACAATCATGCAAACAAATCGGTCGAATTTTACCCTGGCGAAATTTCCCAGCCTCACCACAACACCCCTGGTGCGACTGGTTCCCAGGAGCCGTCCATGAACTGCCAGACGGCCATGACACGACACAACCTGCAATGCGTCTATGCCGCGCTTATCCAACCAGCCGTACATAACCAGGTACTCACGTCATTTCAGTGGCGAAGGGTTCTAACAACTGGTGCTGATCTCACGGCACGATTGGCCGCAGGGCACGTGGCAAGCGAGCCAATTCCGGGTAAACTGCGCACAACGTCGCATAATTAACGCTGAGCGCTGTTTTGCAGGATTCCCATTCAATGGAAGCCACAGTAACGCCATGAGTCAGCCGTTCCAGAAATGGATTACATTCGGTTACTATCGATCCACTCCTGACGTGTCATCCTGCGCATCGATCCAGCATCCCAGGAATGGCATGGTCCCGCGCGCGCGCAAAAAGGCCACGGCGTTCTGGACATTGGACACGGGAGTACTTGAATTACGCGCTGGTTTTCAGCAGCGCGCTGCGCCGAAGTGGTTGACTAATTTCGGATAAAAATCACCTTTCCGCTGCAGAGAGTCGTTTTATTCCGCTTGATGTTACGGCCATAGAAAGTTTACGCCCGGTCAAGCACTGTTCATCACTGCGATGAGTTTCGTTTTGCACGGCATACGACCATACGTGCTTGGCATAACCACGCCCGGCAAAGGCATCGCGTGTTACACACGCCACGTCCATAGCGCCGTCATGGCCAAAAGGCACCGTCTTCATATCTTCACCTGCGTCTCAATCTCTCAATTTGTCTGGGGCAGCAGCATAACCGACCCGGAGCGAGGCGAGGTGCGCCGTCTCCGAGGCCAGAGCACAGCAACGGTTGGCTGATCAGGCGGGGTGGACTCCGGACAGACACAAGAACGGGTGTGGCGACGGTATGTGGCACCAATATCACACCTGCTGGGCCTACTGCTCTGTGCCAGCCAGAGAGAGAGAGGTGATGTTTGCTTAGGGCGCCGCAACTGCCAGTTAGAGGAGTGAGCGGCGCTACGGTACTGGGCGGGGGGCCGTGCGGAGCACGATGATGGGGTAGATACCCCAGTCCGATCGACGATGATGGGGTAGATACCCCAGTCCGACCGACGATGATGGGGTAGATACCCCAGTCCGACCGACGATGATGGGGTAGATACTACCAGTCCGACCGACGATGATGGGGTAGATACCCCAGTCCGACCGACGATGATGGGGTAGATACCCCAGTCCGACCGACGATGATGGGGTAGATACCCCAGTCCGACCGACGATGATGGGGTAGATACCCCAGTCCGACCGACGATGATGGGGTAGATACCCCAGTCCGACCGACGATGATGGGGTAGATACCCCAGTCCGACCGACGATGATGGGGTAGATACCCCAGTCCGACCGACGATGATGGGGTAGATACCCCAGTCCGACCGACGATGATGGGGTAGATACCCCAGTCCGACCGACGATGATGGGGTAGATACCCCAGTCCGACCGACGATGATGGGGTAGATACCCCAGTCTGACCGACGATGATGGGGTAGATACCCCAGTCCGACCGACGATGATGGGGTAGATACCCCAGTCCGACCGACGATGATGGGGTAGATACCCCAGTCCGACCGACGATGATGGGGTAGATACCCCAGTCCGACCGACGATGATGGGGTAGATACCCCAGTCCGACCGACGATGATGGGGTAGATACCCCAGTCCGACCGACGATGATGGGGTAGATACCCCAGTCCGACCGACGATGATGGGGTAGATACCCCAGTCCGACCGACGATGATGGGGTAGATACCCCAGTCCGACCGACGATGATGGGGTCGATACTACCAGTCCGACCGAAACATTGGCCGATACACGCCGGATAATTAAACTAACCAAGCTCGGTGCTCCTCCCTGAGACAGACCGTCAACCCAACATTCACAGCGGCGTCGCCACTGACCACCGCTGCCGGCTCCACATGGACGCCAGACAACCGTCCTACGGCAGGTATCTATACCACTGACCACCGCTGCCGGCTCCACATGGACGCCAGACAACCGTCCTACGACAGGTATCTATACCACTGACCACCGCTGCAGGCTCCACATGGACGCGAGACAACCGTCCTACGGCAGGTATCTATACCACTGCCCACCGCTGCCGGTTCCATATGAACGCCAGACAACCGTCCTACGACAGGTATCTATACCACTGACCACCGCTGCAGGCTCCACATGGACGCCAGACAACCGTCCTACGACAGGTATCTATACCACTGACCACCGCTGCCGGCTCCACATGAACGCCAGACAACCGTCCTACGGCAGGTATCTATACCACTGACCACCGCTGCCGGCTCCACATGAACGCCAGACAACCGTCCTACGGCAGGTATCTATACCACTGACCACCGCTGCCGGCTCCACATGGACGCCAGACAACCGTCCTACGGCAGGTATCTATACCACTGACCACCGCTGCAGGCTCCACATGGACGCCAGACAACCGTCCTACGGCAGGTATCTATACCACTGACCACCGCTGCCGGCTCCACATGAACGCCAGACAACCGTCCTACGGCAGGTATCTATACCACTGACCACCGCTGCCGGCTCCACATGAACGCCAGACAACCGTCCTACGACAGGTATCTATACCACTGACCACCGCTGCCGGCTCCACATGAACGCCAGACAACCGTCCTACGGCAGGTATCTATACCCGAAAGCCGTGGATTCCGGCCGCCGCGTCCTGTCCCGTCGCTGGCGCTGCGACATACCGGGGGAGCAGGAGATTGTGGGGGCGGGGATGTAGGAGCGGGGGCAGGGCGAGGGCGGGGGCGGGGCGCCGGACCGCGCCGTGCGGCGGCCGTCGCGGTGTGCCGGCCGGCCGGCGGAGGTTATTTTCGGCGCCCGGCTGCGGTCGCCGCGTCCGAGGAAGGAGGCACCGGATGGGGTTACCGAGAACGAAGGCTCACCCGCATACCGCAGCGCTCAGCGATCGCTGTCGCACCACAAGGCGTGATAACTGAACTCAGCCAACTTCTAGTAGACTATAACCGTGATTATGATTAAGTTGATACTTTCAGGCGGTGGAGCGACCTAAGAGTCTGGACGAAGACTCCGGGCATGTGGAAAGGATGAGGATACAGGGTAGCAGAAGGAGTCCAAGCAGTCGGTCAGCCACAGAACTCACCCTTTCCGGACTCCGGTTGCGGGTGAGACGGACGGTTCGACCAGCAGAGGCATCCCCATGAAGTTGAAGCCTGTCGAATACAAGATTTACATCAATAATGTGTAACGGACATCTTTGCCACAAGCAGCGGTGTCGATTTTTGAAAACGATTGGGGGAGGGGGGGGGGGGGGGGGGAGTGCGTACAGGGACGGATCCAAGGGGAGCGTCAGCGTCATGGTTTTACACATTTTAAAGAAATTATAGGCGACTTGGACAAAGGAGACTATTATTTAATCAATTCATAATTTAAAAAAAACAGACGAAATCTCATGAGTTTTGGACTTCTGTCGGACGGCCCCTCAAACCAACGTTGTTGGCCGGTCTACATCTTCCAGAAGGCCCGGGGCCTTACTTGGAACCCTTACTTAGTACAACGGCAATGCTAATCTGACATTGACATGGGGGGGGGGGGGGGGCAAATATCTCCCCTGACGTATTTTCGCAATAGCTCAAAAACAATAGCGACATCAACGTGAAACTTTGGGCACCTTCTCCTACACCGACCTTACGTCTTCTGTGCATAAATGAACCAACTTTGTCGAAAAAATCGAGATATAGCGAATTTAGTGACGTCACTACACACGAGTTTTAACTTCACTGAAATGAGGCCAGGTGGTAAAATGACTATCACGATCGAATTATACGTGTAAAATAATCCATTGAACATCTGTCGCATTGCTTTCGTATATTTTTTGTTGTTGTGCATAGTAACCTTTTGTGACCTGACCTTGACCGTGACTTTTGCCAACATTATTTTTGCTCATGCGAGATGTGCATTTTACCTTTAAGAGCTCTTTGGGTGATAATGGTCGCAATCGAAGACTTTGGATGGAAAGTATGGCCTATACACTCAAATACCTCGACTTTGACCTTTGATCTTACCGTGACCTGATATTTGACCTCAATAAAAATAGCATGATTTAAATGTGTGTTATTGAGAGCTTTCGAATGCCTTCTTGCGCGTCTCGCTGCGCTCATTGGTTCGAAAGATAGCTAAGGTCGAACCCCCGGGTCGAACCCCCCCCCCCCCCCCCCCAGTCAATGGCGTTCGAAATTTACGCCATTGACTGGCAATACCACTGTTGCGATATTGCTAGCATTTCATGCGGGGACAAACTTTATCCTCCATATTGCTAGGGTTGTTTGAACACGCTCAAAGATTCTTTGGAAATATAAAAAACGGCCTCGCGGAGCGCAGTAATTTTCATGTCTACCGGGCATCGTATTATTGATTCTTTGCGCACCTTTTCTGATTTTGTTTACCCAGGAGCATTATAAGTCACGGTTCTATACATAGAACAGCTCAGGTTTGTTTCCCAAAGGAAACACAATTCTAAAGAATAGTGTTATCCTTGTGAAACCAACCTTCGGTTACAGCCGTTATATGAGGTAGAACTGACCTATAGGTCAGGTCAAGCGGACCCATCCCCAATAAAGTTCAAGCTAGCCGGCAATGGGAGGTAAGACGGTCACCCCTCTATACACACAAATATACTATAGCTACGACACGCAAAACTGTGTCCCACGATTCTATTTCCATCCAGGACTTGTAATGTCCGTTTCTAACACCGTCACTCTACTGTCGAAAAACTCCAGTGATCAGTCATAACTCATATTCATGGGTACGAGCGGAAATTTCACGCGCATCACGCAGCACTGAGACTATTTGCATGCCCAAACTCAAATCGGGGCTAAAATACGTCTTCCAAATCAATGCCTCCAGATCGCAAGAGAAGGAAACAACTAAAAACTGCACATAGGAGAGAAGCATTGCTTCGCCGATATTCCCCCCGGTTTCGTCGTGCGACGTGACAAAGGTGGTATTAGGTAGTCTACGTTATGTAGCACTAAGCAAATTATCAGAAGCTTGATATTCCATGAATCACTGCGAATGAAACCTATATGTTGCAGGTACCAAATCTGAGGCCAGAGACAAGGGCGGATCTAGAAAGGCAAAAAAGTTGGTTTGGGAGGAAATCCTAAAAAGCATCACACATGTATATTTAATCCACCGGATGTCGCCTCTTTATACATGAAGAGGTGATTTAAAGCAAACGTTTCTTGGTAAAAGCTGCTTAGATTTTCTTTTGAAATAGGAACGTGTCAATTTGTTTGCCGATTTCAGGCGGTGTGGGAGGCTTGGGCGCTTTGTCCCCTCTTGGATACGCCAGCGGCCAAAAATATTGGGGGCCGAGGGTAAACATTGGGGGGGGGGGGGCGGAGGTAACATTGGGGGCCGAACTCAACATGGGGGGGGGGGGGGGGGGTCGAGGGCCACCCAAAAGGTATATAAATCGACACATATGGCCACAAGTGATTTCTTAGGAAGCCGCAATTATTTTATAGCATTTGGGGCTCCTTAACCCTATTTGTAACAGGCTCCTGGCTACCCATATTTGTAACAGGGGGGGGGGGGGCGGATTCCGCCCCCCCCCGGAGATCTCGAGATCTACTCGTCCGATTTTCAAAAATGAAACGGCGTTTGGTTCCCCTCAACACGATCTACATTTCTAAATAATAATAAATCTAAATTTTTGATAGGGGGCAACAGGGGGGCAAAAACTACAAATTTTAGTGGTATTTTTGATCCAACATAGCTTTCATGTTTATCGACCGATTTTAACACAATTAACACGAATCGATAGAGATTTAATTGGAAATTGATATATGACAGTGGCGTTTGAAAATTCAAAAATCATAGGCGTGTGCAGGTCACTCAATATGGGGGTCAAGTAAATGCGTAATAAAACCATTTGTCTTTTTTTAATAAATGAAATGGTATGTGATTGTGACATTATACAAAACAGTAAAACTCATATTTTTTTGCCATAGGCGGTACCAGGTTAGTGAAAAAGGGGGGGGGGTAAAATTGGAAAAATATTAACCGCAGACAAGTTGCTACCCAGCACTATACATATGTTACTGATCGTAGATAGTTCCTTTTTGCATGTTGTACTTCATCATAGGCGTATCCAGGATCCAAACTGGGGCGGCTCAATACCTTTTGATAAGCATATTATCCACTATTATGATACTAACTAGTCAACAGTGACTATTTCACTTACAACTTCAATTAACATTGCTTACCCCCCTTTTACCCTACCTGGACTCGCCTATTATCTTATAATCGTTCGTAGAGTAGCCTGTGGTGCGTGTTTCATCCGAAAACTACAGTATGTTATGTCATTGTACGCCCATGCCTCTTAGTTTCCTTGCAATAATATGACTCCCTTTCTTCCATTCCTGAGCGCGCCTCTGCAAAAAAATGACTTAAATCCCTTTTCTGGCCTCATATGTGCATATATAATTATAAGCTAACCGTCTATTGCGACGTTATCGCTGGCATATCGTCATCACCAAGCCAGTCACCCCCCTTTTCATGTGCCTGAACACGCCTCTGAAACTCTATATGTAATAAATTATGCAAATAACGGAAGCAGAAGCTATCTTTTACATCTTGATAACTATAAATGCCCCTTACATTGCTCTATTTGCTTCCCGCCAAGCATTGAATACTTCCTGGAACCCCCCCCCCCCTTTTTCAAGCCCCTGAAACCGCCTCTGCCATGGAATTTGTATATGTCATTAACATCAACTAATTTTCACTTATTGCAATCACCGTGAACCGATGTACCTCCTTCATACTTGAGGCAGTTAGGAAGAAACCGTGAAGATCGCATTTCCGTATTATCGCCAAATATCGCCTTCGAACCCACCCAAAACTGTACCCTGGAACCGCCTCTGTTCAGGTTAAGAACTCAAAATGTTGACTCCAAATGCGGTATTCAATGGGCCTGCTCCCAGCCGTTCTGGAGATATCTGCGAAAAACATGAGGGGGCGGAATCCGCCCCCCCCCCCCCCTGTTACAAATAGGGTTAAATCGAAGATCATAAACCCACAATGCCTGTTGCTACACCCAAAATCATAGATACGGCAGTTAAATATCCCGTTTATGGCGCCGAGCAAAGTTAGATGCTCAAGCCAGGACTCATTCAAGTGATATTGTTATTTAAGCATACGTTATAACCAAATTGAGCATGTTCTATGCAGTTCACTCTGACATCAAATGATTAGTACAGGGTGTTTCATAACCGAAGTAAAAATGTATCCACTCGGAAATCTCGCGATAACTCCGGTAGCTTTGGTCGCAGGTCTTCAAACTTACCAGCATTGGAAAGCTGATGAAATCCTACATCACATATGTGATAACCAACCCCATCGACGTTCTATTCACTTAGTTTCAATGCAGCGAAACAGACTGACAAAATGCGACAAACACATAGCTATATATCCGAAAAGGACATGATCTTTCACAGATCTGAGGTCGCGCTGGAGCAGCAAACGGTAGGTCCTAAACGCTGGATCAAACATGTTTGAGCAGCGAACAGTAATGAACATGAAACAACATGGCATGTCTGACAACAACGAAGTCACGACACTCGGGGCACCACTCTGACCAAGCCATGGCGGCGACCTCACATCAGATGCTCGAAGTTTTTTTTTATATTTTTTTTTATTGCACTTCAGCAGGTCATCCACACGATTGAGGTTATTAGTGAACCATTGTCATACAAAGTTAAGATCACATGTCAGTCATATGATGCTACAGCCTAGCTATACTTACATTCGCTGCACAAGCTTACGAGCATGGGACTTACAACTATACACAGTCATCTCACTCAATCCGTTGCGCATCGTTACAGAGTTGTACAGCTTCGATGCGCGATATGCAAAGCAGCGCTTACCATGGTTGTTCTTTGGCCGTGCAATTGATAAGTGAGAAGACTGTCGAGTTGAGCGCGCTACAGCTTCACGGTTGTACGAGAGTTGACATCGCAGTGACAGAGGTCTACAGGTAGTCAAAATTTGGTGGATCAGATTCAGATATAAATATGCTACGAGCTGTGGTACATTAAGCCAATTCAGTTGCTGAAGCACATCGGATATATGGTCGTATTTACGTCTTCCGGAAATAATACGCGCAGCGAAATTGATAACCCTTTGAATTTCTGACAGAACACCATGACAAGCACTCCCGAACACTTGTATACAATAGCGGACATGAGACATGACGAGCGAGTCTATGATCCTTGGAAGCAGACTTAACGGTGGAACATTTCTGACATGAAATAATCCAATCAAAATACCGAAGCACCGACTTGTTACATGTTTAACATGAAATTTCCACGATAGCTCAGAATCCATTATGACGCCGAGATTCTTAACCTTTTCTACATAGTCAAGACGTTCACCCATAAAGCGCACTTCGGGCAAGTGAGACATCAGCTTCAGTTGGCGCCTGTCTCCACACAGTTATCAGTTCTGCTGAAGTGTCGGCCGCCCGACTCCACACAAAGCTGCATCCTGCGTGGCATGTTAGCCATGACCTTGTGGCACATGTCGGCTGTGATGGTGGCCAGGATCTCCCTGATGCTCTTCGTCAGGTCATTCAGAGTGCGTGGTTGGACCTCGTACACTCTTCCCTTGAAGAACCCCTAGCGAGCGCTACGTCGCAATGCTCCAGGAGTTCTTCTTCCCGAAGATCCGGAATGGAAAGGAATGTGGATGCAACAAGACGGTGCCACTGCACACACCGCTCATGTCAGCCTGGACGCACTCAAGCCAAGTTCGCTGACAGGCTCATCTCACAGAAGACGGAATTTCCGTGGCCGGCCAGGTCACCCGACCTGAGCCCCCTTGATTTTGTTTCCCCTTTGGGGGTTCATCACGGGAAGAGTTCCAGAGTCCAGAGTCCCAGGTCATCCAGGGACTCTGGATTGACCTGAAGGAGAGCATCAGGGAGATCCTGACAACCATCACAGCGGACATGTGCCGCAAGGTCATGGCCAACATGCGACCCAGGATGCAGCTTTGTGTGGAGTCGGGCGGTCGACACTTCGAGCATCTGATGTGAAGTCGCCGCCATGGCTTGGTCAGAGTGGTGCCCCGAGTGTCGTGACTTCGTTGTTGTCAGACATGCCATGTAGTTTCATGTTCATTATTGTTTGTTGCTCAAGCGCGTTTGTTTGCTGCTCAAGCGCGTTTAGGGCCTGCTGTTTGCTGCTCCAGCGCGACCTCAGATCTGTGAAAGATCACGTCCTTTGCGGAAATATAGCTATGGGTTTGTCGCATTTGTTTAGTCTTTTTCGCTGCGCTGAAGCTAAGTGAATAGAACGTCGATGGGGTTGGTTATTTCATGTGATGTAGAATTTCATCAGCTTTCCAATGCTGGTAGTTTTAAGACCTGCGACCAAAACTACCGGAGTTATCGCGAGATTTCCGAGTGGATACATTTTTGTATGAAACACCCTGTATTACAGTATACCTTTCCCAAAAGGGTGTTTTATAGATCCATAAACTAAGGCAACACATGATAATGCAAAACATGCAGGCGAACACGCCATATGAAGAAGTGAAGAATGGTTCGAAGCCTTTAGACGATCACTGCATTGCCAATATAGTGTCAACTCGTCAGATAGAAATGACACGTCGCAGACAAACCAACTCTACAATAGAGAATTTACAATTTATGAGTCAAATAGGAATATATGAATATATACGAATTTCCGCATGTTTATTCCACTCCCTCCATACCGAGTGGCCCCTGTCCATAATTGAGCATGTAACCTGCATGTATGCATACATCATGTTCATGTATGCATACATCCTGTCAGTAAGTTCGATATTGGACACATGTAAGCATATTTTAATCAGCCCTATACATCGAATTCGGGGCGCCATTTGCTGCTGACTAACCATTTCTGAGCTGTAAATAACGGCAAAATTTTCGCTGAACTTTTGGCTTTTCCCGAATCAGTTCATACTCGGACTTAAAATTCGACTACGAAATTGCATTAAATTTTAACCTTCGCACAACATTCAAATATTAAAGGGATTCTTTCATGCCATTGGCATGTTGACCATTGGCCATATAGGGAAAGCCTGCTGAAAGGAGTGTTAATAATTCATAATCGCTTATGCTAACACATGCACCCCGCTTAACGTGCACAGACGTCACCTAAAATGAAATATTTGAATATTTGCATTATTGAATTTTCGACGTTAAAGGGAATGTTTCACTTCTGAATTGGTTTTGAACTGAGATAGCCATTATATTTGGCCGTTATTGAAATGTCGAAATGACTAAGGTAATTTTCCCCAAAACTTAGCCGTGTTTAAGCAATTTAATTTCTCATTTGCAAAATGGGGTCTAGGCTAGTGCCGCCGCTGATTAGCTGACAGCCACTTTGCCAGCCAATCCCACTTTGTCAGCCAATCAGCGGCGGTCTATAGCTCAATAATGACGTCATCATCCAAAATTAAAAACTTTAATTTGTATTAAGTTAAGTGACTTTTCGAGATAAAAAAAAATATCACCATCGTTTGCAGCAGCACTTACTCCATATTTTCGACTACAACCAGCGTATATTTGACAACTTTCAGAGAGGTGAAACATTCCCTTTAATATCTGCAGTTCAGCAATGCACGCACATAACTTATCAAATTAATAATAAACCTAACTCGATCAGTTTATAGGAAAACTAATAAGAGTAATTTTCAGATTTATATGGACATGTAACATATCATGAGATATATTTTCAAATGCAGGCAAAATTAGATAATAAAAATGTATATATAGTGCTAACGCGACACCATCTAAAACTCCACGACGATGTGAGCTGAATAAAACAGAATAAGACGCAACCGGTTATAATCACCCCCCCCCCCCTAAAAACGGAACTGTTTATATATATATATTGCAGTTATTGCGGACCAACTCCGGAAAACGCTTTCCATATGGTTAGGCCACACGAATTATTTTGGCTACCACACATTATTAGTTCATTTTACAAGCTACAGTTCCTAAAACATGGCAAAAAGATACATACCTACCTATTATTCAAGAGTTATAAAATTATCAACAACATATACCAATATACCTCTGTTGTGTATCATGTACACAAGGAAGATGCACCCGAAGCATTTTAAATGGCTGTAGTTGCATACTTCGATGACAAAATCGGAACCTGGAATTGTTTAAAGTGTTCTTATTCCAAACCTTCATATACGATTATACAGTCCTCAGAATATGAAGCTTCCCAGGCTGTAGCGAGTCTCCTAAAGCAGAATCCTTTTACATTACTTCGAGAACCTCTTATTTTGCACAACACAGTAGTATCTACATTCTACCTTCTACAGTCAGCACTAGACCTCATTACGGCGCGAAGCGCTCGCTCGTCCTTCCGTGGTGTAGTGGAAAAATCGGAATATGAGCGGCTCGGCCCGACCCGACCCGGCCCGTGGCGACGCTTTTGGAAAGCTCATATCTCAGCAACCGATTGACAAGCGGACTTTTTTTCTGAGCAGCCCCATCTAACCTACCCTGTTTGAGACCAGTGCCGACTCACGTGGGTGACTACCAATGCGCAACGGGGTGAGGGGTGGTGAATAGTTTGCTCGCAAAAAAAAAACTCTGCAACGGCTGGGCAGATTGTGTGCAAATTTGGTGTGGTTACTGGTTAGGAACCCCTCAGCAGCCGCTTTCCCACAAGTCAGGGGTGGGGTGCCTCTGCACGTGCGCACGTGCACACCCCTATTATATATCTCAGGAACGGCTGAGCCGATTGTGCTCAAATTTGGTGTGTGGTTAGGGACTTCTCGGCCGCCACTTTCCCACAAGTCAGGGGTCCGCACGTGCGCAGCCTTTTTCTATCTCAGAAACTACTTGCCCGATCGAGTTGAAATTCACCATACATTTCCTTCGCGCTCGCTCGTTCGTCGCCAACTACTGGCCTTACTGGTTTTATATACAGAGCAGTGTTAGCAATTAGCGGCAGCCAGAACATAGTTATACATTGGTTTGAAGTGGCCTAACCGAGCTTGCATAAATAAGGGTGGCAAAAAAGGCAGAATGCAAACGAATTTTCAAGTTCAGAGCATCATCATTTCAGGATCTGCAAGCGAAGTGCAGTTAAATTTTGGCTTTAAACTAATGCAGTATTTGTGGGAAAACAAAATCATTCAAAAGTGGCAGGTAGATTTGGAGGGTGGCAGGTTTCCCCCTATAAAGTACGCCTTGTCATGTTTTTTTTTGCAGTGTCTCCCAACCAGCTCTGGGATCAAAATGTATATGGCACGTCACATATTCCAACAGCCAGTCTCTCACGAACACCATGGCAGGTAACTAATAAGGGCGATTTTCGGTTCCTTTTCAGCAAATTTTCAACTCAACTGGCATCTACCTGTTAAGAATTTAATTGGCAGCGATGGTTTAATTGAAACTCAACGAACCTATGAATAGTAGATCTGGTGGAAGGTAATGGATGTTTACCGACATCCACGCCTTCAGAATTTACGGAGCGGTTTAATTGAAACTCGACAAACATGAATAGTTGAGTGGATGCAAGCCAATACTACATGGATGTTTACTTAGTGCCGAGATGGAGATTCCTCCCTAAATGGGGACCAGAGGTTCTTTGACTCCAAGGACCAACTACGCATAATGATGTTCGTAACAATGTTATTGGAAATCTTGTGAGGCCCAGCCCCCACCCCACAGATCGATCGCCAGCCATGACAAAGTACACAGCCAGGGGCGCACCCAATCCTCTCCAAGGGAGCCCCCTCGACCGTCCCCCACAAATTGAAGAAAAAAATACTTAATTTTACTCCCATGGCCTTCGGTGGAAGGAATCCAAAATGCGTGTTATTTATAGACTTACGATGTGGCGACCCCACTCTCGCTCCCCATTGGTGGATTTTCATCCTATATATAAGAATAAGTGCACGTCTCGTGGAATGGTATAGCAAAACTGCAACGCTAACAGTGTTATATCTGTCTTATCTGTCTTATCTGTCGTATCTTATCTGTGTTATTAGGTATTGGTCACAAATCTCCTACGGCCCCAAAGTCGAGCCATAGCCATTCTTGCTGTTGTATTCATGTGTTATTATGAAAGAGGCTATGGTTGTTGAAAATATAATTAACTGTATACGCATTTTAATTTTAAAGTGCACTGCCGGAATGGTGATGTTGAGTTTGCAATATTCAAAAACAAATCATAGTCTGCAAAGAAGCGATTCTAAATAGTGATGAGGCGACTCCAATTTTTACGAATGTGTGCCAATCATGAGTGGTGCAAATGTATTTTTTTATCTAATGGGGGGAGTTTCGGGAACCAAATTTTGCAGGTGAAATCGGACACGCTTAATCTATCGATACACACCAAAAACACCACATTGGCCTGCGAGGTGGCAATATCCCTTTAACCACCATGCTTCATGATCTCAAGGAAATGTTTTTTGCTGTGCCGCCACCCAAGAATAGGTGACCAGGAGTGCCCCCTCCCTCTATCCCAACGACACACAGCACCTTACGTTAACACCAGCAAACATAAAATAGCATTGGTCGCAATTGGTCGCAACTAAAAAAGTGCAGTTTTTGGGACTACACATTTGTCGCGGAATTTACCAATTTCAATCCCAATACAGGTATTTCTTCAGTTAAGAACCACTAACCAGTGCAAGAAAGCTTTAAAATTAGCCAAACAATTTGAAGGGCTTTAGAATATAAGTTACGAAAAAATAAGACATTGATCGAAACGATCCATACTGTATTTTAACGAACATGAGGGATTGGTTGATTTACCAGACACAGTAAATTAATGAATGTGAAACATGATATAAAATTCTTACTGTTTTGCCTTGGAATATTCTGGGAGAATAATGCAACTGCTTGCAGCCGCCTTTTGGGGCTGATTATTGGAATATCCTTCCATTTGGTTGTCTGGGTTTAAAAAAATCATACTGCAAGCCTCGCATGTGGTTATGTGCCAAAAAGTGCGGAGAGGACGCATCTGTAGGTATTTTTTTCCTGATCACGAGCCCCCCCCCCCCCTCTTTTAGTAGCCTGAACCTAACGCATTTCTGATAAAAATAGACTTCTCTCGGCACTACCATTTTTCAAAAATTGAAAATATGCAGGTAAGCCATATTTCAAGTATAATTTGGTTGTGGAACGATCAAGCGCATGAAATTAATATATTGGTCAATAACATTCCGCCCGTGTAGCTCAGTCGGGAGAGCGCTGGGCTTACGATCTAACTCCCCCTGGCAAGGTGGGTTCGAGCCGCTTCGGCGCTCGCTATTTGCTCCTGGTGGGGATGAACATTGAACAGCGGACGGTGGCAGCGGCCGCGTGCAAGGTCAGATGAAGCCAGCGAGTCGGGCGGACCGTCCTCAGTCGTTAGGGGACGTTCAACTTTCGCCTCTAAATTCTGCCGGTGAAAGGAATTGCACGCGTGGGTCCTGAATCCTGATCTCGGAAATCCATCCCATCAAAAACATTCGGAATACATTTATAAAACAAAACATTACCTTTAAATTACTGACAAGCCTCCAAAGTAAGATATTCTTGGCAAAACGCTATGACAAATAAATGCACCAGGCTTTTAACCATTGAAGCCGGTTTAAACCTTACAACGTAACAGTCACGCACTGGCATAGCTGTAATTTAAGACGTTACAATCCGCGAGTTTTGAGTCCACAGCAACTTCTAGGAGTATTGTAATTCCCAGTGTACTGATATATTTTGCAAAGCTGCCAAATGATGATTAACGTTTAAAATTTGACAAATACGTTTACCAAGTGACAGGGACGGATACAGGGTGGCCGCAAGATCGTCGCCCCCCCCCCCCCCCCCGTCAGAAGGGCGCCCCATGGGCTGTCCGTCGCCGGGCCGGCGATGGATTAAGGCATTCACATACAGCGAAGACGTACATGTGTGCTACTGGCAGCGGTACATGTGTGCTACAGCGAAGGTGGCATGTGTGCTACTTGTAATGTCTCCCGTTCGCTCAAGCTGCGGCTTAACGAACATTGCTATCATGGCGCCCCTGGATTTTTGGAAGGCGATCCTAAATTGGCCTGCCGCCACCCCTCCTAAAATATCCTGGATCCACCCTTGCCAAGTGCTGATAAGTACCGACTTATTGTGTGTCTAGTTTTGCCTAGGGCTAACAAAGAAGTAGAAATGTCTTCTTGTAGTTGTACATAATACGGCATCTACCACTGCCATTTTGACCTTATTGAGGGGCGTATCGTTTGTTTCTTCTTCTTACTTCTGTGAGGTAAATGTGCCTACATATTTGTGTAAGATGTGAGCTTTCAGCTTACAAAGATTCGCCGGGAGCTCCGAGTTTGGAAAAGTTTAAGAAGTGGCATCTCTAATGAACGAGTTGTGCATTTGTATTTTGTCATTGAAAATACACTCTTGACATATAACAAATAACTAGGAAACTGAAGATATTGCCGATATTCTGTTGTAGGTACATTGCTGATCAGAAACCATCCTTGGCAGTCAACGTGCACGGCAGATTGTAAAATATAAAAAGTTGCTGAATCCATGCGCACAATTGAGAACCAGTTGGAACCGATCAGCGTTTGAACTGCATGATTTATTTGAACGAACAGTCAATACTGCCCGATACCTAACGGAGCACCTCAAGGTCAAGTGAACTTCCTGCTTCAAACCATCGTCCGTCACTAGTTTCACTGGGTAAAATCGCACAATTATTACCAGTAGTAATTACGTAACAGTTTAACGAAAACAGCTGCAGCATTCACAATTATTTCGTACATGAAACATATCTTGCAAGCAGCCATCTTGATTCACAGTACCAAACATCGCGGATAGCGGGACGCTGGGCCGTAACACGCGACGTCACTAGTCAGTTGCCAGCGCAGTGATGAAAAAAATGATGAAGCTAAGTAGGTACTCACCGTTCAATTTGTCGATCGACCGGTCTGCAATACTTTGGTCAGCACAGTCCACGAATGCGTATCCACCACGCTTCACCAATACACCAGTGCAATTTAGGCCGTGTTCCTGGAATAGTTGGCGAAGATTCGCTTCCGTAGCGTCGGCCGGCAGGTTTCCCACGTAGAGCTTGCTCATGTTTAAAAGCTAGGTTAGATTTATCTTGAAAATGAGAAGATGTAAAGGGAAGGACGATAGGCCGGGCTATGGAAGGGTGAGGAGTGGTATGGAAACGAACACACAGCTCCGATGCCCTCTCACTCGCGACGCTTGTCCAGGAATGGCAGCATTTTTTCACGGCCGGTCACTCTGAACGTTGATTGGCTGCCGCCAAGACACGTGACATTCACGCTTCCCGCCTCAGTTTCGCCGGTTGGCCGCTAGAGCCGGGCAGCGCTACTGACTGAAACTGACCCGAGTGCTTCTTTCTTGGACGTACTTCAAGTCTGGCCTGAGCAGGTGC